>JAPYYT010002256.1:0-43996 GCA_030522565.1 Ceratosolen corneri | reverse complement strand
TGCTTGTTATAAATTATATTTAAAACGTTAAAAACTAAAGCTAAAACCAATTAACAATAGTAAAGATCAAGACCGCTTAATTTTGTATGTAAAACTAAATTTGTGTAACGAAACTTTCCATTTGATTTTCAATAAATATCAGTCCACAGTATTAAATTCGACCCCCCGCGTCTGTGTTTTCTTTCTACCCTGCCATCTCTTCTCTACCACGATCGGCCTCTCCCCCCTCCATCTTGGGGAGAGCTAATATTATTCATTTGATATATAAAATTTTTCTAATACTAAACTACTTCTAATTATGTATGAACTTGTGTACTAGCTCATGTGATTGAAGGAAAGGGGTTATCGATGATAATAATAATTATCTTCGAAATATAATAAGTAATAATATTAAAAAATTCATATTTTATTGGCGAATTATTTCGATTTTTTAGTAATAGATCTATATAAAAATAATCTATATAAAAATATAAAAATAATTTTAAAAATATGGACATAAACATATACTAGTTTTATTCAAGACCCAATCTTCAAATTAAAAATGATACGTACAACTGATAGTATTTAAATACCTAACGAGGATTACTGATAAAATTGGAGTTGATTTTGCATTGACTTAATTATTTCCAGTAAAAACGTTCTATCTGTAGCTATCTTCAGGAATTAACTCGGGTGTGAACTCTCCCCAAGATGGTATGAGAGTAAGATAAATAGTGGAAGGGGAGAGATAGCAGGTAGAAAGAAAAGTCGAAAAAGTCGTTTGTAATATTGTAAAACTGTCTTTATTGAAAATGTATTGGAAATATAATACTATTATTGTTTTGAATAATGTGCTTTCGGACAACTTCAATATTTAGGTGTAAATTGAATATCACGGACCTTGGAATTATTCTATTGATTATGCTATATTCTTTTATTAGTACTATGTGTTTTCTTCCGCACAACTACAATATTCAGGAGTAAATTGAATATTATATTTTATGTCTCTAGAAGCAGTCTTTTATATATGTAATACCAATATTCATTTGTAGGCTGAATGTGGTGAAATTGAATATTATATTTTATGTCTCTAGAAGTAGTCTTTTATATATGTAATACCAACATTCATTTGTAGGCTGAACGTGGTTACATTTGAATCTTGATATTAGGCCTGATGGTCAAGTGAGAATAGTTTTCATAATAATAAATAGATCAAATATAATAGATCAAATCGATCGAGTTACTTTAACCAAAATAATAATTTAAGTTATAGGTTATAGTCAGTCTGTTGATTTTATGTGTTACTTTGCAGCTTGGTGAGCCTACACCGGCTAGCGAAGAATTCCAACAGTCAATTGTAAAATGAACGCTGTTAATTTTGTCGTTAAGAACGTCGTTAACCTGCTAGAATTAGCTCCCATGCGGTAATGCCGTATATTGAAACAGAACAGATTTTTATACCGTTTACTAATCAGATTTAATTACTTATTAAATTTTTATAATATGGTTTTGTCGAGCTTGTTAAAGTAATTTATCAGCCCGGAGCCTGTCGTCATATTTAAAACAGCGTGGTGACGGTTAAAAATGTACTAATTAATTTAATAATTTTGATTATCTGTTGTTCCAAGCGCTTGTCACTATGCGATATAAGTAGGCATAAACATCAATGTTTATAAACTTTTGTCTTTGTGAACGTAGCAGATATGAAGGAGTGGATGATCGTTTCGACTTAATTTCAAAACAATGAATTTGCTGGAAAATACTCGCGAGATTCCAAGGGAATTTTGAACAAACTGGTTTACTGTTCTTTTTTAAAAACTTATGTACAATAAATAATAATTGTTGATATCAAGAGCTTTATTAAAATCTCAAGATATAAATATATCGCTAATTCATTTAATAATTATTAAACAGTTATATTTTAAGAAATTATTAATGTTTTTAGTATGATTATATTTAAAATCATATAATATATGAATATAATTTAATATATAATATAATATATAATTTGCTTGATATATTGTAAGATATAGTATAAAGTAGTAATTTTTTGATGTAAGAAATATTTTTTGTATTTATAATAATATAAGATACTAATACTAGGATGGTAGTAATTTTGATAATTATGGGACCGTAATTACTCGTTTAAATTTTATTTTTTGTTTTAATACAAATATTTTATACAAATTTTCATGTTTACAATAATTGTTGGATTTTTAAATAAATTAAATGAACTGTAAGCTTAACAGTAAGTTATAAATATGGAATTTGTTCAGGAATTAAGCCCGAGAAAACACTCTCCCAGATGGAGGGAGGGAGAGGCGGATAGTGGAGGTAGAAAGATAGCAAGGTAGAATAAAACAGAAGCAAAGTGGCGTGAGTAATGCTATAAAATGGTATTTATTTAACGTATTGAAATATATTGCTGTCTTTAGACGTTGTGGTATAATTATAATGCTGTTTTAATTTAGAAATACAGATCTTGAACTATCTAACATTCAGACATGAATTGAACACTGCGATAGCTTGACGTGAATTTACAAACATGTTGAGCTCCGTCAGTTTAATTCAAAGTTGCTTATTTCCGCGCGGACGCAATATTCAGGCGTAAATTGAATCTTACCAAGCATGGACTTGTTGTGTTGCTCTACATCAACAGGGTTTACCTGTGGGCCTGGGTGTGGGTTTACTGGATTATTCCGCTCGTGCTTGTTCGCGCCATTGCTTGTGTGCCGCGATTGAGTATTGGGGACCGTTCCTTCTTTGGTCGCGTTGAGGTTGTAGCACAGTCCAGGGCTCGTTGCTTCGCTCTTAGTGCGTTCCTTGAGCCTTGATGTCTTGCTTGTGGACACTGATCGCGGAGAAGCTTTTCACTATACACAACTTTGTATTGAGAGATTACAGGTCAAAGAATCAATACTATGATTCTGAAGACCAGAGCGGATCTGAAGCGGCGCGCCGAAGTCGCTGTACTTAAACTCTTCACCCCGCTCTTTGCGGAGGAGGACTTTTCTTACACATCTATGAGAGTAGGAAATTTCGGTGATTGGTTAAGAGCTAATTATTCAGTTGTCATTGGTGACCTTTGACCGGTAGTGTCGACGCCCTTTTAGGCGGTAGAGGCATCGAAGCAGCGGTCGGCCGCACGTCGGAGCGCCGGATCGGCGCGTAAACCTTGTTCCGACGTTTCAGCCCGTGACGCTGCTTGATTTTTACACTATTCAAAATATGCATCTATGTTGTGATAAACAATTCGTACGATACTGCGCGTTAATTCTCAGAAGATTTTGTCCATTACTTTTATAACACGCGCTTTGCAGAGAACATGATGGTTATACGAACCATCGAAGACCTTTTGAGTACAATGCAAGGATAACTTGACCGTTTCAAATCATTATCAACTCGAACATATATATATGAAATATTATTTCAAAATTCGTTGGCTCTTTGGGGACATCTGGCAATCATAAATATAAAAAACATTCAAAGCAAAAGTAAAGAAATAATATTATTTAGGGATTTTCTCTTCTATTCGGTTCTCGAACAGAATTGTAAACAAATTTGTTGAAATTAGTAAAATGTAGTGCTTATATCTACAAATTTATTAAGTTTTAAAATAATTGATTTTTATTATTGATGTTAACAAAATATAGTTTTTACACATGAGAACCTTATTACATTATAAAAAAATTTTTCCTTTTATCATAAATAAATAATAAGCAAGAAATGTATTTATCATAATTAATAATATAATTTTAAATAAAAACTAGTTAATATGAAGAAAAACTTTATTCTCGTTTTCGTGGTAATATAATTTAATAATTATAATTGAAACTACTTTATAAAAGTCTTCATTTGAATCATAATTTTTTTTCAATTTTTATTTGATCAGCTTAAGATTTATAATTATTTATTTATTATTTATTTATTTATATTTTGTTTATTGTGAAGAATATTGACTTTACTAAAATATATACATCCTTTGATTAATTTTTAAATATTAAATTATGTTAAAAATATAAATTTACGTAAAAAATAAATTGTTCTATCTATTGTACTGTTCGTCAAACGACATTAACTAAAAAGTTCAAATAGACTTAGAAGACAAAAAATTGTACAATGTAATAAATAATTGTATATTATGTTGATTGTACAAAAGACTAAAGAAAATACTGTAGTAAAAAAATACAGATAAGAAGTAAAATACACAAAATTTTTTCTAATAATCAATAAAACATTAACTTACAAAAAATTGTAGTATTGTCGTTATTAATTGTTGATCATTATAGTAAATAATGAATTGTTTAGTAATCTAAATTAATTATGCTTCCGTTGAAGTCGAATGAGATAAAAAATATTTTTAGGAAGAATAGGGACATCAGTAACAAATTTTTTAACTATAAGAAATTTAAATTGATTTCTCCATATTTACTAATATTATATCGCACATATATTTCAGTTTACTGTTAATTTTTGTTCTTCTCAGGATTAAGAAAAACAATTATTTTTAAACATATTTTTCTATTTTATTTATTAGTATGTTATATTTATATTTTTTTAATTTATATATTTTTAACGTATTTATATAATTTCATCCAAGTCTTTCTTAAATATACTTATTATTCCTTAAATATTTTAGGCCTAGCCCATGTGAGCTACAGGGGGGCCCATTGTGGGTCAAAATGAGTGCAATCACTGGTAATATCACCAAAAAAAGAAAGAAATCAGATGCAAAGCCTCAATCGCAAATGTGAGTATGAGATTAGAAAGTTGGTGTTTTCTTTAGTATTTCTATTACTAAAATCCATGAAATATTTAGGAATTTTATTCATTAGTGCATATGCAGATAATAAACGTTCACTTTATATTATACATCATAGGTTTTACTACCAGTTTAAATACAATTTGTTTTTTATATTTATACCAATTTTACGCTAATTTTACTATTAAATATTTATAACTATGCAAATTTATTTTTATATAAAATATTATTGTTTGAATTACCCAATAATTCTAGTTATTTTTGCGTAATTAAAGTTTAAATATTCGATTACACAAACACAGTCTGAGGATATAATTATAAAATACATTAAATAAAATTCTTCTAGAATTTTATCTATCACAGTGTAATTTATTTAGTATCTTCATTATAATTGGAAATATTATATATCAGTCAAGTATGTGGTGTAATATATTTGTAAATATTTTGATCTATGGTTAATTATGCATTATTAATATTAATAAAAACGAAACCTTTTGTCTTTTATAATGTATGTTTTTAATAAATTTATTTTTATAAATTTTGCATTTAGAAATCTGACATAAGGAATTATATTTGCAGAGGTAACCCAGATTTAACATTTATATTTTTATCTAAAAAATTAAATTTTTTAAATCGACTTTGTTATGTGTAATTTTATTGTAATTATATATTTAAAATAATTACATTGCATATAAATAAGTAGATTATGAAATATATTACATTGCAAGATCTAGCAATAAATAAAGGACGTTTCAATTTTATAAAAATTTAGGTTATTAATTATTATGGATGTTGTGTAATAATAAAGAAATTTTATTATATTTAATATTGATTTTGAAAATGATATTGTTATTTAATATATGCATAATTATTTGTAATATTAGACTGAGTACTTGTTAATTATTCGATTAAATTATGAATATTTTATTTTATACACATCTTTTATAATTTCTGTATATTTTTTCCGATATAATTTTAAGAAGCAAACAATTAATATAACAAGTACCTTTTTAGTATATTGATATTTTACATTTAAGAATTTACTTAATTTAACTTTTAAAAAAATAATAATTTAATTTAAACGTATGTTTTTGTACGAAGGATGTTTTTTGTAATTATAATATTTGATAAACAAATTTTACTCATAATTTATAAAATATGTATTGATCAATCTGATTATACATCTATTAATCTGGCTAGACACATGGAATCAACTATTCTAAAAAATATTTATAGGTGTTTTGGACAAATTAAATCACTTATTTATTTTTAAAACAGTATTTTTAATTTATTGACAATATTTACTTAAAAAATGAAATGTAAGAATTGATGCAAGCATTTTAAAAATTAATGTCTAATGTATAAAGAGCTGAAGGCTTTTAAAATAGATAATATTTAAATATTTCTGGGATTTTTAAGATAATGTTTTTAGTACTATCGTTTAATTAATAGCAGGTAATAATTTCAGCTATTTATTAAAATAAATTTACTTAAAATTTTAAATATTTAAAAATTGAATTATTTACCAAAGTATAAAGTCTGTTTTATTTATTTTTATAATTTTTATTTTTATAATTATAAAACAATTATTAATATTATTATTATTATTATTATCAGATGTAATTTATTGATATAAATTGTTACTTTAAATTTTTTACACAATTCATATATCTATAATTGCCATGCTACAATTTTATCAATTTTTATTTGATAAATCAGAAAATATTCCTAATAATTCCTTTTGACCTATTGTAAATATTTTGGAGTAAAATTTATTATTAATTACTCTTGCAAAATTAATTAAAATATATTGAATTTTTCATCATTACATACATTACTGGCAGAAAATTTTGCAAACAATTCACGTTCCAATGGGATCTCTAATATTTAACGTTAAAAATTTACTAATATTTGGATTTGAAGTGATTTTAAAAAGAATTATTTTATTATAAAATATATTATTAAGTATTAATTATCCTATATTAAAATTAGAAACGAGCAATTATTAAATATTTATTTACAAGCAATTAGTTAATGAATTAAATAACTAATAAATAAACTATTTATTTACCATTTTATATTATTCAATTTTTCTTTTTGTGATAATATTTAAATAAAATATATACTTTATTTGATTTTATTTATGAATAAGACAATAATAAATTATACAAAAAATTACATAAAATCTTTAAATTTAAAAATTTTGCTAAGGAATAGCTAAAATTCCTTTTACCAGAGATCAAATGTTTAGTTTACATAAATATTTTTTATAAATTAAATTATTTATTTAGTAATTTATATTACAATTAATTTTGCATGTTTTTAAATTTCATTATTATATTTTATGTACAAGCTAAATAAAATAACCAATTTACGGAAATATTTAAACTGAGACGAAAATTTCGTTGAATCTTTATTAGTCTTATGTTCTAAAGTATTTATCAATATTATTCGTTTATAATAATGAATTATTTATTCATTTGCAGACCGTATTTAACAATGTATTTCTAATTTCTATAAGCGTTGATTCAGTGAAAAGAGTAATCGTAATAATTGATTTATATATATATACTTAATATTTTGTTAATTAAAATACAAGAAATTGTAAAATTGCATATTATATAATTTATATTCAAAACAATTTTTCTTTCAGAATATAAAATCGCGAACTATTTCATGAGTATTAAAAACATATTAAAATGTTGGCTGTTTTACGAATCATAAGAATATAATAATTGTTAGAACTAAAAGAAGTGATTTTTGCATGAAAATAAGTTACTAACCTTATATAAAAATTTTAATTTAGTTGAAAATATATGTATGATATATTTACAAATAATTATAAACCAAAACATTTATACGTCCATTCTATATAATATATATAAATAAACAAAAATACTAATCTTATTAATTATATATATTCCAAATTACATATTTACTACTAAATTAATTAAGATATTTATTAAATTAAAATTAAATGTATATATTACGAAGCTAAGAAATAAAATGCAGGAGTTAAAAGAAAATAGGTTGATATCATTTATTAATTGATGGGATAAAAAAATCTGTTTGTAGTAGCGAGTAGATTGTTACTCTCTACATATTGGGATAAATTTTCAAGTAGGCGCACGCATTTAATCTAAAATAAGTACTATTAATAACATATTAATTATGTTTAAATAATTCTCAGTTAGTTATCCTAAACCCAATGTATTATATAGATGAATTTAGCTAAATTAGATTTGTTATGATAAAACAAAGCTCCAAAAAATAAACAAAATAGAAGCGTAATTTGGAGGTCTACTATTAAATATTGGTGAATCCAGATTTCTAGAGGCTATATTTATGTCCCGAAATGATTTTCGAGATGTTGTGATTTCACATATTTTATTTTAATCGTAACACATATAAATAGCATTTCTTTCTCTCTCGTGAATCGCACGTTTGTCTTTTGATCTTGTGTGAATGAAAAGTGCACTCGGCGTTTTTTTTTTTAGTGCTCAAGTGATGATAAGTTTATCGCATTCTCCTTTTTGTGTTTTTTCATGTTCTGGATGCTGTAGATTGACAAGCATGGAACGAAATGTTAATATGAAATTCTATGCGGTTTTACGACATACATAAATATATTGACCATGACGCATCTTTATTACATATTGAAGTTAAAATAGTGAAGCGAAGTATAAAGTTGTATATGTTATATATATATATATGTTCGTGAAAAGATATCTATTTCTATAACAAATGAAAAGAGCTAAAATGAGAAGACAGGGTCTGGGAAATAAAGAAGGGGCAAGAAAGACAGAGGTTGAGATGTTTTTCATCGTAATAATACGGCTTTTATTATAACGATCCATGGTACTAATGAAAATATTTTATTTTATTTTCTGTTACAGTAACAAGTGCCTTAATGAGAAGCGTCGGCGAACTCAGGAAAATCTCTATATTGATGAGCTTGCTGAATTGATTTCTGTCACTGACATGAGCTCTGGTAAAACTGACAAATGTCAAATTCTTCAGAGAACCGTAGAACAGGTAACTCGCAATCTTAACATTTAGAAAGATAGGATAACTAAAAAAAGCTTTCAATGAATTACTGTTCGAACAAGAAAAAATACGAATACATTTACTTAAAACATCAGGTAAGACCAGAAACAAAACAAGTCAAGGTATCGAGAAACGTAAATTCCCTAACGAAAACCAAAGAATGTTCTGCATTATCTGATAGATCTGCATAAATTAAATAAAAAAACAAGACGTGGTCTTTAAAAACAGATGATTTAGAAATGAAGACGAAGTAATAGACTGTAGGAGTAACAATAATAGTTGATAACAGTAGTGATAATAATAGCTATACAACTGCAGTAGTAGTAAACAGTACAGAATTAATAGTAAAGCAATTAGCAAACAACGGAAACCAACGTATGACAGAAAAAACCGGAAGAATTCAACAGGACTATATTTCACAAAATAATTCTCAAATAAAGTGTCAGAATATGTTTGACAATGGTTTAAATTTGGAAAGGGAATTATTTCAAAAAGCTTTGTAAGCTTTGTTACATAGTAGGTAATATTGCGCTATCGATGTGCGAAGTCACCAACTTTTTGAAGCCACATGTTAATTATTAATTTATTGCTATTATGCCGCGATTTGTCGATTATAGAAAATGTACAAGGTCATTTTTTAGTATGAAGTAAATGACACTGACCTAGAACTTCAATTGGTAAAGTATAAACTATCGTTAACGATCACGTTTTTTTGAACTTACCATATTTTCTACAAATTTATTTCTGTAATTATTTCTATGATTCATATTTTGAGAAACAAAAGAAAGAACAAGAGTCAAAAATAAAAAGGGTGATTTTTAATATATTGGGAGTACGATTCATACACAATTATTATTTATATTATATGAATTAATAGACGCTTTTGTTTTTTAAAATTCAAAAACAATTTTTATTACAATATAGTTGCGAGAACTCTTTATGTACTGCAAATATACTGCAATAAATAAAAATTATAAAATTAAATGTACAATACTTATTTTTGTTTATAATGAGAAATAATTAATTCTATAAATTATTATATATTCCGTGTATTTTGATAAAAAATATTGACAAAAATATTAATCATTCTAGGAATATTTTATTTATAAGATATTGATACTTAACTTATAAAAAATATATATTTAATAATGAAATTTAGAAAATAAAATTACATGTAAATAAAAATAAAAATTTCCTTTTATTTATATCTTTTATGTAATTTTAAAGATGTTATTTTTGGTTGTTTAAAATAATTAAAATAATAATTATAAATTTTATTTTTGGTATATCATTATTTTGATGACATGTAATGACTCAATACTCTTATCGCAAGATATCAGAATTCAAGTCTTATTATAGATAAGATCAAATAGGTGTGCCAGAATTTTTATGTTACTAGTAGTATATATTTAAAACATATTGTAATGTTTAATGCTCTTTTTTATAAAATTTATTAATATTATTAATAAATATTAATAAATCTATAAATTAATTAATTATAACATAATTGATATTTGAAATCAAAATTTGTAATTCAGTCTAAATTCAAATTACTATTGATTTAGAAAAATTATATTTATTGAATGCAATTAATGGATTTTTAAACATGTACGTGTAATAAGCTTTATCATATTTTTATATTTCTTTAAAATGTATATAGTGTGAAAAATATATTAAAAAACTCAAATTACAGGCAGGAATAACTAATAGGTTCATTGTTAATATTAGAATTTTGCCTTTGTTTTACAGATTCGGCACATCAATCAACAGACAGGTTCTAATAGCCATGCTGTACAACAAGGAGAAGTATCATCGTCGAATCCTAACATACTCTCCAATGATCAAGTCGGTCCTATTTTACTTGAGGTCTGTATTATTTTTATTTTAATTTTTTTATTCATATTTTATTTATATATTTTATTTTATTTATATTAAATTCATACATTTTTTACATCTACAAACATTTTTTATATTTTTATTGTGGCGATCTCTTAATTTTGAAGAAGTTATTTAATATTTTTTCTATTTTTTCTTGTTTGTAAGAACATTTAATTGTAAACATTTAATAGTTGCACCTCAATTAGTTAAAATTAATTTTAATTAAATTTAAATTAATTTTAAAAGAAGATTCAATAAATTTAATATTTATTCTAAATGTTCAATTGAGAACGCTTACCATAATATAATTTTTAAATAATTTTGAATTTTTATTTAAAAGTAATTAATCATTCTTTTTTATTTATAATTATTAATTATTTTTAATATTACTAAGTTTAGAAAATAATATATATCTCATTCATAGATAATAATCTGTTTATTTGAGTTTACAAATTATAAATTTTTCTTCAATTAAATATTATTAATTATATATTTTTTCAGATAAAATAAAATTAAAAAATTGTTAATACATATTATTTATAGTATACCCATTCATATTATTTAAATATTTTTTATTTTGTAGTGTAATATACAAACTTATTAACTTGTATATTTAATTGTGAGTATTATGTTGAAAGTACTTTAAAGCAGTTATTATTTAAATCATTATAAAGCCGAAATCCATTCTAAATTTTTAAACATTGATAAACAATTTTTGTTTTGTTTTTAAAATACTATGCTATAATATATCTATTCTTAGGTATTCTTGATTAAATAAAAATATGTAAATTATATCGTAAATTTTAATGAAGAGACTACATTTACGAATATTTTTATATTAAAATTATATGCTAATAAAATAAATAGGAAATATTTTCACGATAAATGAAAATGTTCATTATTGTTAATATACCTCACAAAATATTGTGTATTTCGAATTGAAAGTATATTAATAATTTCATTTATCATTAATTTGCAAATGAAGTTAAGACAACTAACCAATTTCCCAAATATTTTATTTGATCTCGCAACTTTGAAAAAATACAAAGTGATACTTTCATCATAATTATTATTCTTGTGTAATTAGTTATTTTCGTGGCAATATAGAAAGCATCAAATAAAAATGTTTGCTTAGTTTTGGGAATTTGAAAGATTTCATAAATTATTTTTATACTATAATATGAAAAATATTTATGCAAATGTATCAGTTTAAACAAAACTTAATAATGTAGTAGAAAGATAGAAAAAAATAACCGATAGAAATTAAACATTTTAAATTATATAAAACATACAATTTCTGTATTTTTAATGATATTTAATTTCGGGAGATTTATCTGAATTTAATTTAATTTTTTCATTGATATTAGTATGAATTTTTTAAACTCTTATTGAATTTACATATTACATGCTTCCATATCTAATTTTAATTTAGTTTCTATCTTTGATATCTTTTTATATTTGTTTTTATCGATCGAAATGAAAATATTTATAAAGTTTATATTATAAGTTAGTACTAAATTAGTAGATGCAACAAGAATTCTTGCAATTACATTATTATGAAATTTTGTCAGTATTCTGTCTCTGCAGTGATTTGACCTCAATTAATGATATCTTATGCTTCCGTTCTTTTTTATTACTTTTTATTTATTATAGAATGCCATTAAATTTTATCAAAGATAGAAATATATAATTGTTATATTAGTATTAATAAATTAATTTCAAATAAATTGAAGAGACTATTGAATATCTTTTAGGATTCTATATTTATAAAAATATTTATTTTATGATTTCTTATGAGTATAATAAATAAAGAGTATTTTGTCTATCTTTTATAGGCTTTAGATGGCTTTTTATTCGTTGTAAACACAGAAGGACGCGTGGAATACGTAACAGATAATATATCAGAATATATAAATTATACCAAGAATGATGTACTTGGGAAGGATATATATAACATTATTCATCATGGAGATCATAACAACTTCATGCCTAATATTCTGCCCATGTCAATAGGTAAATATCATTATCGTAATTTTTAATATTTTTTTTTACCAACTTTGTGTAACTTTATATTTACAACGATGAATATTTTATATTTTCGACATTTTTTAAAGATATTTAATTTAATATATTAGGTCTTTAAATCAATTATTTAATTGAATTTATTGTACATTCAAATAGTTTATTTGAAAGACCATAAATGAAAATATATTATATGATATATACATATATATGTATAAACATCAATTAGGAAAAATTATTGATAAAGAAATATATATATATATATATTAAAAATAACATTTAAATATCAAAAAAATTAATATTAAATTTAAATAAAGAATAAAATAAATAAAATTCTAAAATATCTATTTATTTTCTAACAATGAAATTAAATTATGCAATTATGTGTATCTACTTAATTTTTAAAATTTGTTACTGAAATCAAAGAATACTTGTTTGATTATGGATAAAAATTATAAATTATAAAATGATTATTAACGTTTTAAAAGAATTTAAAAACTTTATAATTGTCACAATGTTAAAGACAACTTTTTTATTTGAACATGATATTGTTATATTAAAAATGATATTGAAATATTAACGATGTAAGGGGATTGCTTAATTTATTTTTAACTTAGATATCTAAATAAAAAATATTTATATTATATCGCATTTTAAATTGATCGTGAAACGATATGGATGAATAATTGTATAAATATGAAAATTATATATAATAGAGTAGCTTTTTTATATTTTATACTAGATATAAAATGTATGTACGTTTCTGGAAAAATATTTTTATGGTTATTTAATTCAATGCAAATAATTTTTGTAAGATTTTTGGAAAGATATCTAAAAATTCCCGAGAATCAGTTTTTTAGAACCAATATTCCAAATTAATGAAAATAATAAAACTGTTGAAAGTTGTAGTTAGTGAATTCTTATTGAAAAGTAAATGATTGACAGAGAATGTTGGTGTCGCTGATTTTATACTGAAATTAAATTAATTAAAAATGCCAAAAATTGTAAAATAAGGAAACAAAAGCTTGAAATCAAGTGGCATTGATTAAAAAATCCAAGGCAATCTACGAAAGATAGGCGTTCTTCATTATTCCGCAAAAGTACTTAGCAGAGTCGTAAAGCACTTATCCTGTCCTCCCCTTCATTTCTCAGTTCCAAAATATGTAGGGCAATAATAAAACTTGTATCTCCGTGTTAATAAATACAGCAGGCTGGTCAAGTGAACCTCAGGCCCAAACTCGGAATCGCATCTTCGAATGTCGCTTTCTGGTCAAACCTCCCGATGACAAAGAAGAGACAATGGAGGAGAAGCAGCAACGCATATCAAGGTATGAGACGATGCAGATCTGTTCGGCCCTCCTCCCAAATAACAGCGCTAGTAGCAACGATAGACTTGACACTAGTGGTGGAAGCATCGGAAGCAATACCGACAATGACGTATCTGACTCTTCGGACATTGGACCTTGTGTAATGTGCGTTGCACGTCGTATTCCCCTTGATGAGAAACGCATCGGTCAATTTACCTTCAAATTGGATACAATTGGCAAGATCCTTGCCGTTGACACGAGCTGGCTGTTGCCCTCTTACTCAATGTACCTAAGCAATGAGGTGAGCGTATGTCAGTGTGGGTATGTATGCATGCAAATGATTAAGGGAGAGGGAAAGAGGGGGGGGGGGAGATTGTAATCGCTGTTCTTTGCTCGTCAGTCTTTTGATGTTTGGCATGAACAAATTCATTCAAGCCTCTCAATTACATAAGTCGAGTTGTGTAAGAGGCAGGCTCTCATTCGCGATCTTGTTTATTACTAATTGAGCATGTATGCTTTCATCTTATTTTATCAATAATTGCATTTAAAAAACTGTTTGTTTACAGTCTCTCTTGTTTTTATCACCTTTATTTATACCCTTCAATAACCAAATTTATTAACATTTTATTATTTTTAAATACATTTTTCCTCAATCAAAAACATTCTCTTTCTATAATTATCTAATTATCTAAAATTTAAATATAAAATTTAAATATAAAATCTAAAATCTAAAATAAAAAAATTATCTACATTACTGCGCGTTCAAATATATCCACACTAGTTACCTATCAATGCAATCATAGAAAGAAAAAAATTTAAATATAAATTATAAAATATTATAAATATTAAATAGCAAACATAAAATACTATTTTACAAATATTTTTAAATATAATTGACATTTACTAGGTACCTGCAATAGTATGCTTATAAAGGTTTACATACTTTACTTTGTTTTTATTTTAAGAAGGGAGAATTATTTTTAATGTTTTTATGCTCATTATAATTGATAATAATAGACAATTAAATTTAAATTTTATTATGAATTGTATATAACCTTACTATTTAGATACTTACTTTTAAAAATATGTTTGTGTAATATGTAATTATACGATATGCTAATTTTAATTTTCATCAAATCATTTGAATTACTTATTTTTAATATTATAATGAGCATCTATATGTAAATATAATTTTAATTTTCATCAAATCATTTGAATTACTTATTTAGAATATTATAATTAGCATCTATATGTAAATATATTTAATTTATAATTAGTATTTACGTCTTCATATTTAATTGTTATACATTCTTCTTTACCCAATTTTAAGTTGTAATTTTTAATGATTATATATATGTATGTTCATAGGGAACATTATGTAAATTTCTTTTATTTCAAACATAAAATTGTTTATATATATAACTTATATATAACTTGTATTGTAATAAGAATTACATTGTTTAGCTACAGTGTAATAATAAAAAAATTTAATCATTAAAAAAATTAGCGGTTATATATTTTCAATATTTAATAAATTTCATTTTAAATTTTATAAATTATTTTTGAGTAATAAAATATATTGATTATAAAAAAATAATCATACTATATTTTTGAAATATAATTTTATACTTATAATTAATATATTAAAATTTCATGTACATAAAGTTAAATAATATCTTAATTGAAAATTTTTAAAATCATCATTTTTGTAGATTGGATTTCATTATATATGGTGATAACAGTATTTTATATTTACATCATGCTTTTTATATTATTATCATTATAATAATAATTCAACTTTACAATGATTATAAATTATTATTTTTATAATTCAACAATTTAAAATTGGTATTAAATGTATAATAAAAATTATAATTAAGTAATATTTTTTATTTGTAGAACAATAAGAAAAAAATTAAAGGTGTATCAATTTTGTCAATATTTTCTAGATATAGTTTAATTTATACTTTAGATTGTATATCAACTTGCAATCTAAATATTTGAAACAAATTTTTATTTAAAATTATTAATTGCTTATTTGTATATCTATGGCATAATACTTCAGATTTCAACATATTTTTTATGACAAGAAATAACACTTAGAATATAAATTAATAATTATTTAAAATTTAAAATAAATAAATATTAAAGAAAAATGTATTGTATACATATGGATTAAATACCTAAAAACATACCTTTAATATTTAATTTTAACAGTTAAATATTGGTGTTGATTGATACTTGTTAAAAAAAATTAATTAATGAATTATCATATACGAATTCATATTTTAATTTTCAATTCATTTAATAAATATTTTTCTAGAAAGTAGAAACAAAAGTATAGTTCCTCTATTAATTTGAAAATAGGAATTTTCATACAAATTTTTAATTATTACCATTTCAATAAAATAAATTATTTTATTGTACTTTGTTAAATAAAACATGTCTTTAATTTAAATATAAATATTTTACAATATATTACCTATAATAAATTATTCTGAATATATTCATTTTCAAATAAAAAATTAAGAATAGCAATAAATCATTAATATTTACAATACTTAGTAATGCTTGATAATTGAAATTTATCAATTAAAATATTCTATAATAATATTTTTACAATCTATAAATAATGACGTACATATATCATTTTTGTTTTTTTATTTTATTAAAGTAGTATAATAGTCAATTCATTATTTATTTATTTTTGTTGTTGCTGTTAATCACAGGTTGTATAAAATTAGTTCGACTAATAATTAAAAAAAGCTTTCAAGATTAGAAAATATAATTAATAAATCTATTTATATTTTTACAATATAGGACCTGATTAATACAAAGATTCAGGACTTGTGCCATCCGCATGATCTCAACAAATTAACAACACATTTGAAAGATGTACTTCAAGTTGGCGAAAGTATGAGTCCGATATATCGGCTCATGACTTCAGATAAGTTCCTTAATGTTCAAACAAAGTCAAAACTGTTCAAGGCAAGCGTAACGAATGGACGCGAAACAGATTTTATAATGGCGACAAACTCTATATTTAGGTGAGTAATAACATATTTGACATTTTTGTACTAATACTTTATAAGAATTAAAGGACTTCTTATTTATGTTTGTGTAACTTGATGTGATCTCTGATAATATCTGAATTTTTATTTTACATATTATCTGTTAAATTTCTTAAAGAAGCAGTTGCAGATAAATACATTGACAAAATTAAATATTCATTTTTTTAAACAACTTTTAAAATATATTTAATAAATCGTATATATACACGCTTTAAAATGTCTCTGCATTATCGCATTATTAAATTACATTTTTATATTACAATCGTTTTCTAGTGGTAATAACTACTACTTCATACCTAGCTTTAATCACTGCATCATTGTTTACAAGAATTTCTTCCTAATATATAAGACTTGTAATATTTTTAAAAAATGCAAGGTTTTTCTGAAAAAAGAAAAGATTTTTAATATAAGATTAAAATAGTGATTTGTTTTTTTTTAAATATGCAATTTTTATTGATATTTAATTTAGAAAGGTCCATAATCAAGTTATGTTACGGATACAGGAATTTTGCATATATTTTAGAAAATGATTAAATTATTAAATTCAGGAGTACACTCGGTTTACATCACATTTTTTTATATATCCAAGTTTGTTAACACAAACAAAAGCGTTAACAAATATTATTAAAATTATTAACATAGTTGTTAATTTAGTTTTCTTAAATTAATTACTACTGAATTTTTGTTATTTTCATTTGTTATCTTTATTATGGGATATTATCTTATCTTTCTATCTTTATGTTAATAAATAATTAATTATTTTAACTATATCATATAAGCATTTCATTTTATGTTTCCAGTCAATTTTTAAATAAAATTCTAAGTGAAATTTTTTTTCTATTTTAATTATAGTAGTATAAACTTGTAGTGCCGATAAAAAGCATAAGTTTTCGATTAAGATTATAATAAAATTAAAAAAATATTTTAAATTAAGTTAAAAATACATTATTTTCTTCATAAATTAATAACAAAATCTGTTACTAAACATTTAAATATTTTAAATTCATATTTTACAAATTATTCACTTGTAAAGTTTTAGAAACCGAGACAAAAGATCTGAGATTATTTTATGTTGAAATATTAATTTTATAGTCATTCATTATTTATAATTCATTAAATGAGTTAAATAAATTAATACATCAAATCTTCCAAGTTTTTCAATATTTACCGGCTTTTAACTGCAATTTAATGCTAGTTAATTTAATTAAATAAATTTTAAGAAAATAGCTGAAAATTTTTTACTTTATTGAAAGTGAAGTAATAATACTAATTTGGTTTAATAATTTTATGTAGTAGTATTAAATATATGCAATTATTTTATAACTGTTTTTAAATTGTTTTAAATATCAATAGTAATATATTAATTCATGGTATTATAGTACAATTTTATGTTTCACCATCATTATTATTAATAATTTTTATTTAATCAGTTATTTTATGTACTTTAGAATTTAGAATTTTAATTATTATTATTGATATTATTGAAATATCAAAAGATATTATTGAAAGGTATAATATAATAAGAAGTAGATGCATTTGAAAATTTTATTATAAGAAAAACTGAATACATATTTAAAATTCTAAAATACAGTTATCCAAATAATTTTTTATAAATGAAAGTAATTTGAATTTTTAAATATATTTATATCTAAACTTCTCAATTTATATGATTTGAACGTTATTAACTTGTATATCATTTGAAATATTGAAAAAAAGAAACAGTATAATTCTTAAAAAACTAAAATATTAAAAAATATAAGTAATAATACAGAATATTAATAAGTAAAACTCTTTCTCAATGTTATTTTTACAAAAGAACAAAAATAAAAAATTTTTATTTGGAATATTTTTTATAGAACAAAATGTTAAATTATTAGAATTATCTAATACAATATATAAATAAAATATAATTTAAGAAAATAAGCATTTAGTTGTATTTAAAATTTTCCATAAATAATGTATATATATTTTTTACGAAAAGGGAAATTATTTATATTTCGAAGAATATTTTCTTGTTAAAGAAACAAGATGTTATATATATATATATATATATATATATATATATATATATAAAATACAAGGTTACCAATTATTTATTTATAAGAAAGTACAAATAATAAGTAATATCCATTAATAATTAATAATAAACATTTTTTGTATAGTTTTGAAAGAAGAATTTTAAAAAGATAATTTTTTTATTTTCCATTTAGTAAAAGTAACTTAGAACTATGGAGCATAATTTTTTAAATATTTCACGATATATACTATTATATGTAGCTTTTTGAATTTAAAATTTTAAAAGTTTATTTTCTTTTTAACGTTGAGCATTTTATTTTTTATTAAAAATTTTATCATTCTTTGAACTTCAATAAATAATAATTATTATATTATGTATTAATAATGTAATCAGTTTTGTTGAGTTTTCACAATAAAAAAATTATTCTTATTTATTAATATTAATTAATAATATTGTTGTTGATCAGTAATTTTATTGTTATTTTATTGTTATAGTCGAATTTAATAGCTAATTTAATTAACACGCTTAATATTGAAGCACTTGGAAAGAAACGTAACTACCTGTAAAAAATTATTTGATATTGTATAATTAAAACCTCATAGAAAATTATATCTATCTTATATATCTTATATATATCTTATATCGTGAACCAAAATTTTATATATACAAAGTATATTAGATTTTTTATGACATTAATTATTTTAACAATAAATTAATTTTACACTTGTACTAGATTTAAAAATAACTTCTAATAAACGTATAATATTAAATGAAAATTCTTTAAACAAATATGGTCGTCTTATTCATTTGGAAATATTTTGCATATGAAAAATTTTAAAATTTGATATGTGTACATAAAAGAATAATTAAGATGAAAATCATAATACAATCAATTTTTGAGTAACGTAATTAATATTGTTTTCTCTAACAAAGATGTAATTTATTAAATCAAGTAATTTTAATAACTTCTAAAATGTATATTATGATCTTTTTAGAATAAAAGTTTAAAATTATATTTGTAAAAATTAATGAATTTTCAATAAGTCGAAAAATGTAATGATAAATAAATTAACGTGAATATATAAACCAATACATTGTTTTCAAATATTATTTATATAATAAATTTTTAATGTATTAATATTATATTTTCAATTCAGTAATAAAGAAAATAGGAGCTTTAAAAATTTGATCGTTTTAATATATTTTAATTGTAACAGAAATATTTAACAAAAAAAATTATTTTTATAAAACGTATATATGATGAAAAAGTTTACCATTTTATGTGTTTACTTTTATATTAATTTTACTTTTAGAATAATATTTTTACTCAAAGTATAAATTTACATCAATATTTAATTTTTAATTTCTTTACATGGGTATAAATGCATAAATATAAATCCTTACACAAAATAGATAAATATACAAAATAATTGTATATTTCTTCAAATACGTTATAATTAAATGTAGTAATTTTTAATATTATACCATTTGTCCAAGATTTTATTTTAATTTAATAAATTAATATAAAATTATTTTATTTTTATGTTTATGTAATTTATCATATTACTATAAAATGTTTAAATTATTAATAGAAAATAAAATGGTAAAATAATGCTAATTTATTTATGTAATTAGAAAGGAAATTTTAATTTTAATTAATTTAATTAATTTAAATCTCATTGTTTTTCGTCGTATTTAAAAATATGTTAACAAATTTAGTAAGTTAAAATTATAAAAAACATTTTTAATGTTATTAAAAAATAACATATCTTATAATATATCTCATATTTGTTTATTTGTGCTTTTATGTATAATAGAATTTTATGTAAAATTATTTATTAATAGTTTTGAAAGAAAAATTTTTTTACTTTACTTATTTTCGATCTCAAAATTAACATTTGAAAATGTAAATCTAAATTTATTTTAATTTTAATTTAATACATTGATGTTTGATTTTTACTAATAATTTTACTAATTTCAAATCTTAAAATTTATAGCCCAGTGTATGGAAGTATGTTTGCACAATTTTTAGTCAAATTATTTGTATTTTCAGAACCATTTTAATTTATAACATTAAATTGATGTATACAATTTTTAAAAGGATTAAGTTTCGTATGCTTTAAATTATATTAAAAAGGTAGGCATATATTTATTTTTGATTAATAATTTATATTTATTATTTTATTTAAGTTAAATAAAATTTAAGTAAAAAATATGTTTATGTAAATTTAAAAGAATTAAAAAATATTGATTCTGATGTATTTTGACAATATCTATAGTTCAATTTTATTATTAATAGTAGCGATGGGTTGTATTATATTATTTCCATTGTAATTTACATTGAATAAATGTTTATAGATGATTGGGTGTATAGGCATATGCATGGGAATCTTTATTATTGAAATAGAATGAACAAATTCTTATACTTTTAATATGTTTGAAGTTTAAAAACAAATTATAGAAATATATGTACATATAATGATATTAATGATTAATTTTATGCCTTTTACATTCTTTGAATCATATTTTTAAACCTATATATATTGTTAAGTTTCTATTTATATTTTAGTTAATTACTCTGTTTTTGTATTATATATTTTATTTATGAGTTTTTAAATTTTTATTTACTTTAAAACACAATATATACGTGTGAATTTTGTCAATAAATTTCTATCACGCAATTATAAAATAAAAATTTTAACTTAACTTCAATTTACAAGATCAATTTGTTTCTTTCATTTTCGGAATATAATTACTGCATCATTCCACCATTTTCGTTTTTCCTCTCAGGGACAATGACTTAATGCCTTTCGAGAGTGGTCAACTTTCCAACAGCTCGAAACTCTGCTCAGGACATTCTAATATACGCAATGTGAATAATAGCAGCAACAGTAACGGTAACAATAATAATAACGTGGGTGGGCCGCTAATGTCGGTAGCGAGTCACCTGAACGGCCAGACAAGCGGTCTCAGCATGTCGTCAATATCTTCGAGTGGGGGTCGTTCCTCTATCGTTAATTATCCCGGCTCGAACTCTGAAGTGTCCACTGCTTCCACGGGCTTCAACCAGTTTCATCCAGGTACTATGGATCTCGAATTCGATCTCTTTCCCAGCTCAACTCTTGAGCTCGACGGAACCCCAAGTTTCTGGACAGTTGAAGGCGGGCGATCTGAATCTCGAACGAGTCAAACGGTACCGTTACCACAACAACAGCAACAATCGAGTTCAAGACCAGCCTCACAACCAAACGCTGTTTCAACCTCTCCAAGTGGTCAAACAAATGCGATTGTGTCTGCACATTGCAGCCCTATGAGAGCTTTCAGTCCCAACACTTCACACACTTTCAGTAACTCCTTCCCCTTCAGTCCACTACAGGAATCACAGACGACAAATCTAGGCACTATAAGCGGGTCTTCGGTTGTACAATCTAGCCCTATGGATCATCGCTCAAACGGTCCTGGCCGTCAGCAACAAGATTCAGAACAACAGTTGCAATCACAGAATAACGTAGTATTAACAGAATCAGGTCGACTTAGAAATTTGCTGACTAAGGGTAGCAATGTGAGTGATGACAACTGTCAGGACATCGTTTCAGCTGGAAGTAGTGGTCAAGCGGGAACTGAGGCTGATAAACCCAGTCAGACCAATAGGATATTGAAAATACTATTGAATCAACAAGATGAAGACGATTATCATTCGACAGAACATTCGTCTGCCAAGAGCATGCGCAACAGCCCAAGTCAGCTGGTACAACCGAAGTCTATTCAACATGAACATAAATCTAATGTAGGACCTAGCAATAATATGCTTCTGCAGGTTTGGTCTCTTCTTTTTTTACCTCTTCGCAGTTCTTCACTTCTTTAATTTAATCTCATTCATAGTTGCTCAACGAGAAGAACGATGATGATGATGAGGAGTCGCGAGCAGGCTTGAAGAAGAGGAACGAACTTCTTACTCAACTTTTGAAGGATCCTGAGGATGAAAAGAAACTTCACGATCAAGTAACCCTTTATTTTTAAACCATCTGGAAATATTTTTGTTATTTTTTTATACCCAATTTTTATTTAAATTTTTATGTACCATAGTTTAATTTTATCAATATAACATAATGAGCAAAGTATAAATTATCGAACTTTCAATTCTTTTATATAAGTAATATTTTATTCTATAGTCAGAATTAATTTTTAAAGTATACAAATAATTTCTATTAAAGTAAATTTTAAAAACTAAATATAATTTGAAAACAAAGAGAAGACTAAACACGTTTCTTATTCGTCTGCGTAGAAAAATCGCGAGGACGATCCTCTACTACGAAGTCTGGGTTTCCGAAACGCATCTCCATCGTCATCACAATTGGAACACAATACTAATAATATTGTGGGGTTGAGTGCCGGGCAGAAAAGGTCTGTTGAGGATGGCGAGTTGAACATTGCTGTGAAGCGATCTATGGATGGATCTCAGGTAACTTCTACTGGAAGCAGTAGCAGTGGCGGTACTGGTGGCTCTGGTGGTAATCCGAGCAAGCTGTGGGAAAAGAATCGTATGTTGGCTTCATTATTAGCGAAGCAGCCAACCCAGCCCGCAACGATACCTCCTATTCCAGCTTCTGTAATATCGGCTACTCCACAAGATAAGTTACCCCGTGTTTTGGATCGAAACAAGCAACATCAACAACAATCTTGGGCCAGTATACAGTCCGTTTGTAATAATTCGACAACGACAACGGCAACGTCTACAAGAACTCCCACTCAAAATCAAACTAGACAATTATCTCGTCAAACAACCAATATCTACCTCACACACTTAGTAAGTATCCTTTTTTTTATATAATGTACGACTATATATATAACTTATATATATATAATTAGTATTTTAAATTTACGTGTTCTTAATTAACATCAATTACTTTTTTTTAACTATTAGTATGTAGATTTATTTGTGAAACAAATATAATATTTATAAATATTTAACGAAATAAATGATAGAATAATTTATTATTAAATATTCATAAACAAATTACGTAAAGAATGACCTTTTATATTATTTAGACTTTATATTTTTTATATAATATAGTATTGATAGTAATAATAAGATATCATTAATACTTTTTATAATTAACTTTTTAGTGAATACATCTTGTGGTAAAAGCATCATACTTTATGTTTATTGACGTTTTATTAATGTAATAAAATAAAGATTTTTTAAGGAAAATAACTATGTACTGTTTTAATATTACCAGAAAAATTATGCGTTATTCAAGAATGTTTTTCCTTTAAATTATATGAATGTGATTTTTATAATGTTAGACCATAATAGAAATCACGTATGATTTCGATACATACATTAAAACTAGCGTGATATAAATTGCTTTTTGAATTATTACTAAATATAAATGATTTATAAAAAGTCTATTATTATTTCTATTGTTATCAATGATTAATGGTATATGATCAATCATATATTATTTTATTATTTTAAATAATAAACCTTTTCATTTTTCAACATGGATATTGTGTCACTATGATAAATTAATTCATATTTCAATATAATATAAACATTTATTATACATACATTTCATAGATAACTAAAATATAATATTCTACTTAAATTATCAATAAATTTTAGCATTATTTATATTTATTGGTTTCAGTTATATGATTACTTATGAATTTTATATTTCTTTAATTCTTAGCAACAAAGAACTCAAATAGAGCAGATAGATTCCGATTTTATGGGAAATCGAGAATACAGACAATCTGTTGGTTCAGATCCTTCAACCTGGGATATTCAGTCTGCTTCGGATCCAGATTTATCAGACATTTTAGATCAAGTTATAGAAATTGTGCCAGAAGGTATTGCAGGTATATATCTTATCATGTATATACAAAATTTACTATATAAATACTGAGTATTTTAACATATCCTATTGTAATATAATAACTTATATCATTTAAGATAATACGGCTATAGCTAGCTTGTTGAACGCAGTTGAAGCACAACGAAATGAAAAATTAGCGATAAATGCCATACAAGAATCATTAATGCAGATCGAGACTGCTGTCAATCCTACGTCTTCCAATCTTACGATACCCGGTACTCCACCAGCTTATTCGACAACCGTAAGTTTTACAAATTTCAAAATATTTGTTATACAGTAAATATCCACAAATTCAAATTACAAAAAATTTCATTAAATTTAACTAAATAAAAAGGTTTTGGGAAATTATTTAACTATTTATCTTGATTTTTGAGTAATAACAAATATTTATATAAATAAATATTTAGCGTGATCAGTAATTAATTTATTATTGATTAATATCTTATACTATGATAACGTTAATCATTAACACTTTTGTAATTAATAAATAAGAAAAATTACGATACAATTCAAACAAATCTTTTTTCGTAGTTAGTAAATACATCTGTTACATCAAGTCATAATTATCAATCGTCATCTATATATCAACAACCATCGTCACAACAGCAGCAGCAGCAACAACATTCTCGAATACGTTTAAATGCACAACAAACAAATATTCGACAAGTTGCTGTACAATTTACTTCATTACAACAGCAGCAGCAACAATTGCAATTGCAACAACGTAAATTGATACAACAACAGCAGCAACAACTAAAACAAAGATTGTTGCAACAGCAACAGCAACAACAATTACTTATACCCTCAAATGCAACAGCCCCGGACCAAATAGCGACTGGTATTCACAACATCGATAGTCTTTTAAATAATACTGTTGCTCCAAATGTTTCACTACAGGTAAAAATACTTAGAATACATATTTTGATATATTTTTTATTTTCAGTATATAGCAATGTAATTTTTGTAGCGATCTAGCGCGTCAGATTCACAGATGTCGCCTAGTTATGGAGGATCCGTCCAAATGCCTCAAGGGCAGCATCGCCTTACTCACTCTTATTCTCATCCTTCCACATTACCTCAACAGTACGTAAATATAAATAAATGAATACACAATTTTTAAAGCAATGAGTTTGTATTTATATGTATTTATATATTTATATATTTATATATAAAATTGTATTTATATATAAAAATTAATATTTTTAGCTCTGCTGTTAATAACAATTTCAATAGTGGTCAACAAGTTTCTGCTACAGCTAGACTTTCACCACACTCTCCAGCTGGTATATTATCTTTTTCACATCCACAACCTTTATCTCCTCGTATGACACAGCAAGTAAGTATATATTTTCTATAACTATGAATATAAAATAAGATCATCTAAACAGAATTTTTTTTATTAAAAATAACTTTTTAGTCGTTAAATCAATATATGAAATAATAATTGTCGAAAAAACTTTAATAATATTAGGTGTTTATAATTCCTAATCAAAATTTCTTAAAATTAAGATATCAAAATTTCTTTATAATGGATAGTTTTCTTTTTCTCTTAATGTAATTGTATGTCGTGACTAATAATTTTTATGAATAAGTTAATTATTAAATAAATTATAGTAATTATTTAAGATTAATCAATTACAAAGTTACTAGGCAAATTTTAATCTGTAAGGTAAGTATAAAAGACGTTATTTTAAAAACAAAACATTTTATAGGGAAATTATGCCGGTAGTCCGCGAATGTTTAACGTAAATCAGGTACGGCAACAACAGCAGTCTGGTCAACAGCCAGTACTGCAACAACAACAGCAACAACAGCAGCAACAACAGAGATCAATGTCATCGCCGAGTACGCCAGTTTCAGCCCGGCAGTCCCCCTTTCCGACAGAAGCCTTTCCACCACCGGTGTCACCTACAGCCGGTCAGTTCTCGCCAGCTTCAAATTCTAACGTTTCGAATCCTTCAACGCAGTATCGACTACAGCGTACCTCGTCTAACCCATCTGCAACAACGCAATTATCAGGTAGTGTAAATCAATAAAGTATTATTATAACGAGTATTAATATTTTTATTGTGTGACAGGCATGAGTGATAAGAATATAATTTGCCATTGTCAAGAAGAAATAAAGATTCCATTGATTATGAATATTTATTCGCAGTATAAATGCAAATTTGATAGATGTTAGAAATCATTATACACTTGTTCATCATTACAATGCAGAAAAAACGTTAGTTTTTGTTTTTTATATTACGTATATACAAATTGTGTGTTATTCAGTTTCTATGAATAATCTTGATTTTAACATTAAATAACTTATGCAATCATTATTATATAATAAACATATTTATTTATATGGATCAAATATTTAAATATTTTATGTAGAGTAGTATTATTTAAGTAAAGCGGATTTTTGTGTATTATAGTAAAAACAGTGGAAAATCATACCGAATAAAATTTCTTAAAAATTGCAGCTGATTTATAATTTGTACTTCATATAATATTTTCACACATTAAATTATTTAATATTTATTATAATATGTATTATATGTACTAGCTAATATTTGTCTTCTAACAGTGCAAGCAAATACGTCACCAGTCGTTCTGTCGAAGAGCAAAGCAGCTTATCGAATAGATAAAAAATCACGCAAGAAACGTAGCAGCAAGATCCTAGACACGATTAATGTTGCAGGTGGGGTTGGTTCACCCTGTCATTATGGCGGTGTGAGCAAAGAGCAACCTCTATCGTCACCTAGTCATCCCTTATCGGGTTGCCATGCAACACCAACACATAATCAACATAACGCCAACAATACCCAACACTTTTCAAACCATCAACACTCATCTATGTTATACCACAACGCGGCCTGCGTACAGAGTAGTCAGTACTGTTACGATCGGACATCTGTTACTCTCTATCAGTCAGTCCCGGCAGATATGCAAGAAATTAGGCCTCCACCTTCCAGTAATTCTGCTAGTCACCAAATAGGTGGTAAGTCATGTGACCTCTTCATGTCATGTGACCATCACTACGCTATCATTCTCATTTATCCCGTTACATGACGTGTTTCTACTGTGTACTATTTACTTTTATAAATATAACCGACCGACGATGAACAAAACTGTTTACATCTATTTTCTCTGCATATACCCGAGGTACAGAATTAGTTATGGGAACATATTTTAGTAATAACAAATATGTCCACTTATTCTTTGTATTTTAACAATTGCCTTCTTCATATTTCTTTATATTAAATCAGTTTTTAATAATATTTATAAGAATATGTAAATCATTGTATCACTAAAATTAAATTTTGTAAATAGACCATATTTGTATTTTTCCAAAAATTTTCATTCTTTTTACATACATAGTTTTATGTTAGATAGGAGTACGCTGATTTTCTTCCAATAAAAATAATGATTTATTATATAAAATTAATATAAAATTTTAATTTATTTTACGTAATAGAATGGTGACATTCGACAATAATATACTGACGATACATTCTTTTATCGCCGTCGACATTTATGTGCTGCATGGCTCTTCATTTTTACAGCTCATCAAAGGCACCTGTGTAACCTTATTCATATTTTTCTACTCATTCTAATTTTATTCAGTCAAATCAGCTGCTTTGAATCAGTACTATAAATAACATAATCGTATATACAAATATGTATTTGAATGTTTAATTCTTCAACAATAAAATTGTATCGATAATAATAATAACAAATTTTGTCAACAAATTAAAAATATTTTATAAAATAAAATAGATTATGGATATTTATGATTACTTTGAAACAGTTATTATTATTGCTAACAGATATATTTTTATATTATATTAAAATATATTATTAAACAATTTAATTTAAGAGTTAGGTTTAATGGTATGAATAATAAATATTTCATATATACATGTTCAGAATAAAAGTAATAAGTTTATCTTATTAAGCAATAGTGTTTTTATTTTATAATAAATATGAATTTTTATGACTTAAAATTGTTATCTAACAATCAATAATATGACGTATTTATTGTAACTAAATATTACTATAATTACTATAAAAAATAATTTATATTTTAATAATGCATAGATGACTAATGCTCTCAAGAATCACAATCACTAAATATATTTATTTTACTTTGTTTTAATTTATTTAATTATGTTTCAAAACTCAAAAATCTAATTGGTATTTATAAATACAATGTTTTTCCTTTACATTAATGGATAAGAAGAATAGGAAATAGAAGAAATAGATGATTTTTTAGAGAATCGAATTATAAGACTAACTATCTTTATAAATAAATTATGAATGTAAAATTTATACTGGTTAATTAAAATCAATACATATAATGGCATCTTTTGGAACATTAATCCCTGTGCATTTTGTAAGATAATTAATAAGTAAACTCCGTAGGCAGTATTCTGATAGATAAATTTATATTTATTGAGTTATTTCACGATCAAGATAAAAACTCTATTTTTTCAGGTAATACAAGTGGTTCAAGTGGTATAAATTCTGAGTATGTTCGAAAAGAGCAACAACAACAACAACAACAACAACAACAACAACAACAACAACAACAACAAAGGATACCGAATAACCTTCAAAACAACATCTCTGGTCAGGTGTCTCAAGAGGATTTAGAATCCCTTGGTTTAAATTATGATATTGCATCTGCAGGTGTGTACCTACTACTTTTTTAATTTTTTCTTATTAACTGTGTATATATTGTATTACTAGTCATATACTATTTATTGTTTATATATTTTATTTGAATCTACTAATTTTTATTTCGTGTGCGACACAATTACAAACAAAAGACAGACTAAAATTTGGTTAATAATTACTTGGGTACATGTATTTATGTTTAGATGAAAAAAAAATTCTCAAAATTTTAAGATCTTCTAAGCATAGAATATAAACCAAACCGTGAAAAAGTATTGCAGACTGTTTATTAGTTAGATAAATAAAATAATTGCTAACAATTGTGTTGCGAATTCAATTTATTAGTTAACTAAAACTAGTGTGCATTGAAGAACTACTTATGAAAAAAGGAAAGATAAATAAATTAAAGTAACAAAAGAGAGATACAAAGTTTTTTATTATAAAATGTAGAAATTGATTTTGGTAATACGTACATCGTTATCGATCTTCTAACTAGGTGATGCGTTGATTAGCGATGGCTCTGCCAAGAGTTGGGCTATTGGTAGTGCCGGAACCACCCTATCGTCCTCAAGGGTAAGAACCCACTTCGACAATTATTTTACGTATTTTTTATTTGTATGCTCTTTGTCTTCCCTCTTTGCTTGGCTTCAAATTTTGTATAATGCACGATATTCAGTTTAATAATTTTTATTTTTATTATTGTTTTTATTTAATAAAATTTATTGATTATAAAACTTATAAAATGATAAACTAATTTATGTGCATGATTAAAATGTTTATTTCTGTTTGTTTTTTATATATAAATGAGTACATATTATCGTTCTTTGGTTTTTAATTTTCTATATTACGACGCGTAATATTTACGATGTTTTTCTTGTCGAAGACTATAACGTACGTATTTACAATTAAAAAATAATACATTGCATAATGAAGATAAAACTGTCTTAATTTTATTTAAAATATGTTTCAAATATATTTTTTATTAATAATTTTATTTTATAATTTATAAATTAAGTGTTTGAATAGTATTATGAGAAATATCTATTCGTTAACAGATTTTACGTTACCAAATATCTTTAATTTTAATTTTTAAATTTGATAGTAATTGATCTTTGAAAACTCGTTTTAATTTTTTGATTTCAAAACATGGTGCTGGTGTACGAAAAACATTTTATGTAGAAATTGCTTTAGTTATTTTCGATGTAAAAATATTGTCATATTTGAATAATTTGTACTTCTACACGGTCGTTATGCTTTTTCACAGATATTTAAAGTAAAATTTTTATGCTAAATGAATTATTTTCTTATTTTGAAAGTAATTTTTATTTAATGCATGAACTGAACATTAGTTCTGTCTTAATTAAGATTTTTCGTAAATTAATGAAGAATATATCTAATAATACAATGATACGGAAGTTTACTTATTAGTTAATTAATGTTTATAAAGAAAAAGAAAAATAAAATGACAAGAAATTTCTACTGGAAAAAATCGTTTGAAATTTGTTATATAATTTTATATTATTTCTGTTTACTGTACAAATCGATATATTGTTATTAAATTAATTGTTATGATCAATTAATTTATTTCACGTAATATATTTTCTGAATTCCGAAAAATGTCATTGGATTTTTACAAAATTTTATCTTAATTAATTTTATTAATTTATTTTATATTTTGTTGTGTTTATATTCTTTTATTTTATCTTACATATTATTCATTTACATATTTAGAGTAGTATATATTTTGGAATTGATAAAATTTAATAACACTTATCGGGCTATTACAGACTACTATGGAAGAGGTAGCTCGAGGTGATCCAAAGTCGTCATTATTGCAGAAGCTGTTGTCTGAGTGACTATTGGGTGGTCTTTGTCCAAAAAAAGAAGCATATGTAATATACGTTTGATTTAAAATAAAAATTGGAATACATAAGAATATATATATATATATATATATATATATATATATATATATACACATACATACATACATACATACATACATACATACATACATATATAATCCACATACATAAAAAAATGTTCTATATGTTATGGATACTATTGTATTATATGTAATATTATGTTAAGACAGCACGAAGCGTGCATGACTAAATACAATGAAAACTGCTATGTGATATATTCATTGATCTTAGCAAAGCAATAATATTTACAATGAGCAAGGATCGCGTATATTTTATTTAACTATATAATCGATATCAGATATGTGTATAGAATAAGTTCCTTGTTCATTTAAGAATTTAATGTCTGGCATTAAATATATAAAAGTAAGATGATGTGAATGGATCCGCGGAAAGTAAAGGTCATCAACCGACCGATCTTCGATATATTTTATTAAATCGCGATAGAATTTTTAAAACAAATTATTTCAAATATAAAGCATAATATTTTTTAACAAACTTGCGAGACGACATATATCTTTACCAATTAATTTGTTATTATTTATTATAAAAGATATAGTCGATTCTCAGATTGTATATAGAAATGATATTTATGTACATGGTACAAACAGCCAGATCGAGAAAAATTTGTGTGCATATTATCCGTGATGATGTCATTATAATGCTGGTTTCATTGTATTTAGTATTATTAATGAAAAATAAACTACGTAGGTACCTCAAAGGTATACTTTATTATACTACTGGCTGTTGAATATAGAATAATTATAGATTTAATTATTGTATACATAAAAAGAATAGAATACTATGACGTTTTTCTTAATTTAACATCCGGAATTATATTATATTCTGAATATATTTGTGATTGTAAGAATCTGCAACCAAATTATGACAAAGAATACTTGTTATTGTTATTATGATTGTAACTTATATAATAACAATTATTTTATTATTTTATTATTCTTGACATCATTATCATTATTAATGATAAAATTGTTACTTCAAATATTGTAATAATAATCTTAAGATTTATTATTTGATTATTGAAATAATACTTATTCTATTACTATTACTGTAATTATTATTACTATTTCTATTAAATTACAATAATGATAATCATTATTTTTACATTAATATTAATATTGTCAAATGTGACATATGCATATTTTTACTCTAAACAAGAGTACGGGTATGTGCCAAGCAATTCGTCTGTTGTAATTATAATCTATCGAAAATACGTTTCTTGCATAAATGTTAAAGGGTAAAGGAAAGAGCGTACCAATTTTTCTGTAAAATAATGTAATTCCATAAAATTCTTTTTGCATGTTGTAGAACAAAAAGGTTGTAGGAACACACTAAAAGTATCATCCTGTACATATTTGATAGACGTATATAGGTAACTTATATACAAGCATATATTATTTACACGTATATAAAAATATATGTAAGTGAGTGATTTAACAAGTGAGTAAATGAATGAGTGAGAGATAGAGAGAAAGAAAGAGAACGTGTGAATCGAAAATAAAATGAACCTTTTGTGCATAGTCCTGTAAAGTAAGTCTTTTTAGGATCGTAAATGCACACTAAATAATTTATACAAAATGACATTTATTGTTATAAAGATGAGACAGATTTGAATTATTGCAATGATAAAAGTCAGAACACATAAGAGATTTGTACAATCATTATTTTTATTTCTTTAATGTCTTGAATTTGAGATTTTTTAAAAATACTTCAATATTTTTTAATCTTACATCAGTTTCTATAGATAATTGTAATTGCATGTTTGTATATACGTATATGATACGAAATCCATGTATTTTTGATAGGTAATGTATCGATAAATGGACAAAAATGCATGGTAGACGAAAAAAATTTTCTGGAAAATTGATAAAGTTCAAGTTTTTGTAAATGTTAAGTTGTTGTATCTCTAAAAATATAATTTTCAAACAGAAAATATCATGCACTCTTTTTCTCATATTAGCGAACGTGTGATTCTTTTAAAGGCTATTGTGTGGCACCTATTTTTTATTTTTTTTTTGTTACCTAATAAAATAAATATTTTTTGTCGAAGTTTAATAACTCCCCCTTAGTGTCTAATATAAATAAAAATCCATAGTTTATGTACCATGTGATTAAAAAGCTGGAAATGTTATAATATTATTCTCAATATAAGTAGCTTTTATATTTTATTCTTATATAAAATGTGACTATATTGATATTTTTTATAATTGGAAGATAGTGTACAGATAGCAGATCATTATGATACTAATCAAATTCTGTCATAATTTTATATTTAATAATGAAAAACTTAAGAATTTTATTTACAAGATTATAAATTATCTTCTAGTTATTTTCATTACGTTATTCAAAATAAAATATTTTACGTGACTGGAACTTATTGGGTACAGTAAAATTATGAGATTTTTTCATTTTAATAAACTATTGAGTCTACAAATATCCCTACTTTTATTATTAAATCTAATTCGTATGTGGGTATAAACATTTTTTCAAATATACGTAAATAAATGATTATTTATGCAATGGTTAATTATTTTTAAAAGAAAAAAATTGAATTAAACCATAATTTTCGGTTCGTTAAGTTACTCGGCAAAACAAAATAATTAACAATTCCTGTCTGTAAATTCGCATTTTGCTTCAGTTACTGTTAATTATAAATAATTTGTTACAGTCTACGTGAGCAATAGTTTATATTTTAATAGTCTTCTCATCCCACCATTAATTCAACGTTCGACGTTCAGTTACATTTTCTAAAAAATAAAAATTGTAAAAGTGAAGTGGATTAATCTACTTACAAAACTGAGTTGTAAATTGGTTGAAATTACGATATGTATACATGTATACACGCGCGAGCAGGTACCTAGTTGAAGTGCGAGTCATTTTAATAACTTTATATGTATTTAATTTTAAAAAAATGAAAATTGTTAAGAAAAGAACTTAATTGTCGATGAGTGCGTTCTCGCGCGAATGCTTAAAAATATGTAGACTTATGCATGCTGTATACATTGATAATTTATGTCATATAGTTAGATCATATGTGCATCTAATGACATAGTTTTATAAATATATCTATACCGATGTTAAGTGTATGTTTAATTTTTTGTATTCATGCATACACGTATGTGTGTTGTAAAAATGGAATTACTAAAGAAACAGTAGGAAAGAGAATCAGTGACGGGGATTGATAAAATGAGTAAATAATTGATGTGTGAAATTATATTAACAGAAGAGAGTAAAAAGCAGAAGTAGATGTCAAAAGAATAGTGAGAGACAAGAAATGAAATAATATACGAAAATTTATGTAGGGATAAATTGACACTCGTACTTTTTCATTGTTAACGATATGTTTTATGGTTACGATTGTATGAATGAGTGTCCAAAACAAGCATTCATTAAATGTTTATACGAAGAGAATTCGATGCAGATACTTTGTAGTTGCCAAGACTCGTAATGTTTCATTTTAAGTTTAGTAGGTTTTGTATATTGCACAGAGGCGTACGACGTTCTTTTGTGACCGATCCAAGTCATTGTGTGTAAAAAAATGCATTGTCTATTTCTTCGCACTTGATCAATCTATTTTAATTAAAAAATATGCTAATAAGAAATTATTTGAGTTTTATTTACATATCCTATTATTTTTTAATAAATATAGTTTTGGTTCAAAGAAATTTTGAGCATGTTTATGATGTACCCCGAAAGCCTCCGCCTTTTACGATAATCTTGAGTGTCGTCTTATGGCCACGAGTTGACCGGTGTTTACAACTTTTGCATACGACTGGAATTCGAGTGTCCCATTTTTTGTCGCATGTCTTATTCTAAAACTAAAATTAAAATCAACATAGCTAAAAAGATTCTAGGATCACCAAGAGCGTTGACCACCCTCGTAGTGTTTGTCGACTGCACAGCAGTGGCTATCAATGCAGCATTTGTCAGTAAGATAATCCATTATCTTACAAGGCAGTGCACTAATAACAGTACGATAATTGATTGTGAACCAATTTTCGTATCTTCGTATATTCTCACTCCCAAGAAAACAAGATGATGAACACGCCTACTTCACTTTCTGCAGTTATTTCTGCTTTTTCAGTCACTTCTGCTTCTGTAGTCTTTCAATCACTTCGATTCTTTAACTCAAGGCAGTAATCATAACTCAAGAAGTATCTCAATTACAATTCGTCGGCTACACATGTTGGTAGCACTATTAGCAACGAGCAACATATTTTGGTAGCGCTATGAGCAATGATATATTCGAATAAAGTTTCTGATAATTAAATTCATTGTGTCCAACTGGATGACGACAAATAGCCCAGTTGCGCGGCGTTCAATTTATAACTGACCGCCACAGTTCCAGGAAGTCTATGCCTTCTTACCTTCATACGTACCAGCACGTGAATTCAATCAAATAGATAACACGGCACTCAACTTACAATTGAGCACCGCAGCAACTACGTCATCGAATCACAGGAAAGTAATTTATTCATTTGTTCGTGATTCCGTGTCAAAAATCAACCGTCGAACTGTCGCCGTGTAATTTCACCATCGATGTTTACGAATATAAAAGTGCGGTACAAAAACAGAAAATAAAAGATCGCTATAGGTTCGAAAACTAGAAGTTTATTACTAGAAAGGCTGAGAAAGTATTCGATTGATGTCTTTTATATTCCACATAGCCGTGCAAGAATGAAAAAAGTAAAGAAAATATTCATACTGTCACATTTTGGAGCCATCTGGGTAACTACGCGAATTGTCTTATGGTCGTCGAATTCGGAGACTACCTGGATTAAGGGTTATGTAAATAATAACTTAATTTGGAGAGAAAAAACCTTTTTACTAGAAGTTCATTGAATTTGTATTTTTATCTATAAACTAGTGAAATCATGATCAGAATTTTGCATTATTCAGATTTAGTCACTTCTAATTGTTCTCCTTCTTCGCATACACTTCGCTTCTCCTTCTTCGCATACACTTCGCTTCTCCTTCTTCGCATACACTTCGCTTCTCCTTCTTCGTATACACTTCCACTCCTCACGTAACAATTTTTACTCGGATCATAAATAAACGGAAACCGCGAAGGGTCAGTATTAACCAGCATTCTCGAGCAATTAGTAAGAACAAGAGCAACAAGATATAATTAAAGAAGTACTACGGTGATTATTTTAGAATTAAATAGTTCTCATCTTGTCTTTCATATAAATAATCGTGCCAGGGAGTTTATTTGGCTTCGTAATGATTATTGTTAAAGGTGGGAAAAAGCTTAAATTATGCTTCTGTTTTGGAAATAATTCCGGTGTGTGTTTAAAACTTCGCTCCTTAATGAAAGGAGAGGAGAAGATAGAAGGAGAAGAGATAAGTAGATAGTGGAAGAGGGAGGACTAGCTAAGAAAATGTAAAAGTGCAATTTAATAAATAAATATATAATTCATGGTAGATTTATTGATAATAATAAATGAAAAGATAAACCTTAAAAATAAACCAAAGTTGAACAGGTGTATCTTGAAGCTGGACGGATATGAGTTTCTCTTTGAGTAGCTTTGAACCCAATTTTCAATATTTGTTAAATCTTGCGATTTCCAAATTGATGATGCATTTTTAAGACTTATTGCAGATCGAGAATAATTAATCACTTAAATAAAACCTTTTGCTGATTATTATCACATATAAGAATCTTTATTTAAGAATTTCCCGCATTCAGCAATAATAACCACGAACTTAAATAAACTCCCTTGCAAAGATTATATATATGAAAGATAATATAAAAGAATGATTTTAATATTGTTCGGGAAATAACCCGAGAAAACGCTCTCCCAGATGGTGTGAGGGAGAGGTGGATAGTGGAGGTACAGATAGTAGAGTAGAATAAAACTAAGGCAAAATAATATTGAAATATAATGCTGTCTTTAGATAATATGGTATTATTATAATGCTGTTTTAATTTTGAATTATAAGTTTGAACTATCTTAATATTCACCTACGGATTGAATACCGCGATAGTTTAAAGTGAATTTACAAAATGTGTTGAGTTCCACGAGTTTAATTAAAATTTGCTTATTCCGGCACGGGTGCAATATTCAAGCGGAACTTTGAATATCACGATGCTTGGAGTGGTGTTACGTTTTATGAATTATATGTCGTAGTCCTCGCTACAGCAATATTCAGGCGTAAATTTAATTTCACCAACCGTGGACTCATTGTATTATTTTAGATCAACAGGGTTTACCTACGGATTGGTGTGTCTACTTACTGGATTTCAGTTTTGAGCCAAGTAGTGTTTATGCCGCGTGCAATTGATCAATTGTGCATTAGTCGCGGCTTCCTTGACTACATTGCTCGAGGTTTCTCATGTTTCATTGCGTACAGTGCGATTGAATATTGGCGGCTGCCTTTTCTGTTTCGATCGCGTCGAGCGAGTAGCACAATCTAGAACCCTTTCTTCCCTCTCAGTGTGTAACTTGAACCTTATTATTAGATTGCCTACACTGGTCGCTGAGAATCACTATACATAACTTCATATTGAAAGATTACAGATTGAAAGATCGGTACTACCAAAGGAGATTAATGCGGATATGAAGCAACGCGCTCCACGTGCGATATTTTAAGTCTTCACCTGGCTCTCCCCGAAGGGCGAATTTTCTTGCCCAACTATGAGAGTGGGAAATTACGACGCCTTTTTAGGGGGTGGAGGCATAGCGGCGCGTGAATCTTGTATCGACGCTTCGGCCCGTGGCGTTGCTTGATATATACACTTTTCTAAATATGTATCTATGTGGTGATAAATAACTCGTATGATATTTGGCAACTGTGCGTCAATTCTTGGAAGGTTTTATCCTTCAGATGAGCGCCATGTTTTGTTTATATGTAATTTACATTGTTACTGCAGTAATTAATTGTAAGTTGAATGCCGCGTGGTAGGTTTGTTTGAATTAAATGGACATAACTGATTGAGTTACATATGGAAGTAACTAGCTGAGTTAGGTGAAAGTATATGGATTAGGTAGATGAAAGTAACTGGATGAGTTATATGAGACTAACTGGTGATTAGGTGAGAGTAACTGAATTCTGCTGCTTATGCAGTCTATTTTTGCTGGTATCACCCCGCTTTCCTGAGGGTGTGCTCATCGACTAATTTGTTTCGGAGTAGGAAAATATGAAGCTGGGTTCAGAGTCAGTAGCCTTCTGTAATTAATGTACTGAATTAATAAAAGGGATTCCCTGGGTAGGGCTTAATGAGAAGAATGATTATATTGTCTTAGTGTTAATGTTGTACTGATAATCGCACTGTACAATAACAAAGTATAAATTTTGCTCGTTATTAGAAGACGCGAGTAAACTACGGGGGTTACTTAGCGCTATTGGTGTTCCTTAAATATTTATAGATATATTGATTGACAAAAAATAAAAACATTCGAAACTCTAGTTCTAGGCGGCGGTTGTAAAACAACAGTCAAGTCGTGATTATAAAACGACATTCGGGAACTATCGTACGTCTCATGGTGAATATCTGGCAATCTTAAATATGTTAAAATTTCTACTATTGAGAGTTAAGTATAATTGAGAGAGGTTCGAAGTTCTCACATTATTTCGAACTGTTCGAAAATCCTTCGGTTTCTCGACCGTCGGTACTACCTCTTTGTTTGTAAATTCTTTTTACATACATTTAATACGTTTATGACTACCAGATGTGTCCCAAGAGTCTATGAATATACTTTAAAAGTACGTCAAATATATATTTTCTTTCTTATTTATGACCATTTACGATCATGTATACTCGGACTGCGCCTCGAAAAGATTTCGGAATAGTAAATATGACCATCACGTGTCTTGCAATACGAGCCTAGTAAAAATAACGGACAACTACTTCTAGGTATTACAACATAATTACTATACTTCGTGATAAGCTATTAATGAACCGACAAGAATTGGAATTCATGAAAAACCCAGTCAGAGCTTATGACGTCAGGGTGACCGCGCGACCCGTAGCCCGACGTCCCAAACGCTGCCACCACTTCACCTCTGTCACTTCGCCCTTCTCCTGTAAAAGGGCATTAACGTTTGTGGCTAGAGCTCCAATGACAACAGAAAATTAGTTTCAAACAATAAGCAAAATCTTTCCACTTTTACCAAAATCTAAATAGACACCCCTACTCAAGGAGTGGGATGAGACATCAAAACTAAATAGCAGGTGTGGTGCGCGGCAGAATTCTTGCAAAGATCAATCTCTCAAAATCAATCACACAATTAGTCTTACAACGAAGAGATTCTCAGACTTCAGTGTTCGGCATTATAAAGTTGAAGCTTCACGCGTCGCTGGCACGAAATCGCTATACGTTTTATAACAAACGCTTGGACCCGCAAAGTTCAGTTACGTGAAACTACCGCTAAAGAATCCATAGGCTGCAGCTCCCGTGGTCCACGATCGTGGACCAGTAAACCTGAGAAGGACGAGAGCCTAGAACCAACAGACCGAAGGAAAATAGCGATACATACATTAATATGTACATTAATCCTATTGGACAAAAGGGCTTCCACTGGGTTTAAAACAATTGAACGCCAAGTGGTACATCAAAGCCTGTTATATTTTGACAATAAACAATTTGTAAGATTATGAGGCATAGAAACCTCGTTTACTTCTGTAAGAGGAGATAAAAGTCGATAAAAACAGATTAAGAATAAAGAGCAAGACATTACGTTTTCATACGTAAAAACAGAATTGTATATCGTTATTAATTTTCTGTTTGATTTTCAATAAATATCATTTCACAGCATTACATTCGACCCTCCGCGTCTTCGTTTCTTTCTACTCTGCCATCTCTCCTCTACCACTATCAGCCTCTCCCACCACCGCCTTGGGTAGAGCTCATCATCGGGAAAGTTACCCGAACAGGAACACAATCTATAAATATAATTAAAAATAATGTTACGTATAATAAACAATTTATTACAATTCAAACCATATAGTAACAATTACCAAAACAATTTCTATTCGACAACCTTTTTCAAATAAGTATTTGTTCGAGAATCCAATAGAATCTCAAAAATCACTAGAATAATAATGTTTTGCTTGACATTTGTTTTGAATATTTCTTATGTTTATGATTTCTAGATGTCTCCGATGAGCCGACGAATATACCGATAATATTTCACGAAAGATCAACGATGGTTAATATGACCATCATGTGCATTGTAAAGGTCGTCTCGTAAAATTAACGGATAAAACCTTCTAAGAACCCACGTGCAATTGCCAAACTTCGTACGATTTGTTTTTACACCAAATAAATGCAAATTTTGAGATGTATCAGGCGAAGCCACGCGCTGAAGCGCGGTACAACATCACAAGCGTCGGCCCGGCGATCTGACGCGCAGCCGGCAGCCGGTTTGATACCTCCACCACCTAAGAGGACGTTGACACTACCGGTCTGTATAGAGAATAGTTTATCAACGACTAATAGAATATGTATATAGTTAAAGTTTCTCAACGATCAATGTATGTAATAATATAATAAGGTCCAAAGTCGCATACTGAGAGATAAACAAGTGCTTTGAAATGTACGACTCGCTACACGCAATTGAAACACAAAAAACAGCCTCCCACATTCAATCGTCTTGCACGTAAGGAACACTAGGTGATTTTATTTGAAAAAATGCATTTAAATTTCATGGCTTTATAAAATAATGACAATAAAATTGAAGAAATTAATGATTATTGAAATATGATTGAAATATGATTGATTGAAATATATTGAAACATTGATATGATTGAAATATGTCAAATCATGTACCTTGGTCGTGTGGAAGGTAAATCATATTTATAGCTGAATAATGTAATTAGGATATAGATTCTTACTTTATAATTTTGTTTAATAACGATGCCCAAGAAAACTATGAATTACTCAAAGATCAGACCCATTTAATAATCGACGGGGATATTGTTTCTATTGTCTGCTGCTACACAACTATGAACTTCATGCTGCTTCATAGATTCTGCTTAGAAAATGGATAGGAATAAATTTTAATACAAAAATATAAAAATTAATTAATTAAACTAATCTAAAAAATTGGATTAAGAGTTAATAATATTAATATATAACATTGCATATTGATCGAGAATTAATTCGAAAGTAAATTCTCCTCAACATGATATGGGGAAGAGGCAGATAGTGGAAAGAGAGATGGCAGGGTAGAAATATACAAAGACAAAGATGGCGTATGTAATAATGTAAAACTGTTTTTATTTAAAATGTATTGAAATATTTAATGCTATCTCTATTTGATATTTTAAAAATTTAACGATGTCTGGTTCGAGAACCAAATAGAAACGCGAAAGTCATTGAATAATATTATTTCTTCTGACTTCTTATTTTAAATACTTTTTGTTTATTTTATTTTGTTCACATCTTAATAACAATAATATTCAGGTGTAAATTGAATATTACGAAGCTTGAAATAGTTAGATTAGTTACGATTCAAGAGCGGGGTATTACTTGTGAATCATAGTCTCAGCTTACTGGGTCACATCTTTCGTAACTAGCCGCAGTTACCCTTGACGCAGATGCCGATTGAATGTCGGTAGCCGCCTGACGTATTTCAATTTTGTATAGCGAGTAGATAATCCAGTAGCCTTCTATTATTCTCTATAAGCGAGCGGGTATCTTTCTTTTACATCTATAACAGTGGGAAGTTTCGCTGGTTAGTTAACAGCCAGTTATTAAGCTGTCATTAGAGTCTTAAACAAATAGTGTCACCGCCCTTTGAAGAGGGTAGGCGGTAAGGGGCGGCGATGAGGTAGTGGCTAAACTTTGGAGCATTGCCCCGTGACTTGCGCTGTTGCATCGACACTTTAAAACGTAGCTTATTGTTTATATAATATGCAGAAACTATCGAAATTGTATGGAAATTTCGAACAACATCCTTTGTAGAAGTTTTCATTATTATATTATGTTATTTAGATATTTTTTATGTCAAATGTTTTAATAAGTTTTAGATCTATTAATTCAGTTAGAATTTTTGTTTCTATAAAAATATTGACTAGGTTATTTAAATTTATATTCCGGTTATTTAGAAGGTAAGGAATGTTTTTTTTAATTGAAAAAAATTAAAAAAAAATTATAAAAAATTAAACATAACTTAAGATTATTTTGGGATTGAATTTGTTTTACCTAATAGCTGCTTGCATTATTTATCCTGACAGTTTAATATTCTTCCGATTTCTTTGTTTCTGATCAATAAAAGGATATAGCTTATTTCAAAGAAATATATGCTTTTACCCTTTTTAATATTTTTACTATATTTTTTTATTAATTATATAAGCATACTTTATGAATTGTTTTATATTGTTTAAGAATTGAACTTACTCTGGTAGTACTAATTGATGTATATTATTCATGAAAATTTGTATTTTGATCAGTAAGATATGTCTTTAAGCATTTCACAAAATTTTCATTCTGAATTATTTTTCTTTTATAATTTACTAGAAACAGTATATTTTTATATAATTATTTATCTAATACTTTCAAACTTTTTTTGTTTCACTAAACATAGTTCAGAATTTACTTTTTTAACATTTTTATTTTGTGTTTTACTCGATGTTATAAGGAATACCATCGAATAAACCTTATATGTATATTATTGAGTTTTATGTATGCAACAATATTGCGATGAAAATGTAGTGCTTATATGTAGATATTAATTGAAGCTATTTGTTTACTATCTTTTATATTTTTAGGGTATATTAAAAAATATATAAATTTACTTATTCTTTTATTTTATATATTTTATTTAATTATTAGCATTTAAAAGTGTATTTTAACTATACTAACATTAAATAGATAAAATATATAAAATGAGAAATAATTCTCTTGATTTGATAAATATCTATATAAGGTATAATTAATTAGCTAATAAGAAATGGAAATTGATAGCAGTTTCTAAAGTATAGTATTACAGTATAGTGTAAGTAGTTGCTTTTGTTTTTAAGCTAATTTGATTGCAAATATTTAAAAATAAATTTAATGATAAATTTAATACAAAAAATATAACTTCGCTTGATTTTATGTATATATTTTATCATAAAACATTTATTATTTTTAAAGATTTTTTATGCAAATTAAAAAATTTACCTTATTCAATTCAAATAATTACATATAATTGAGATTATAGGTTTTAGTTTACAGAAAATTGGCAATTTTTTGTATTTTACAAATATAAATAATATATTGATATAGAAATGTATTTTTTAAATAAAAAATATATTTTTAAACTACAATATTATCATACAAAAATTTATAATTGCAGTTATGTTACTGTTCGGGAATGAGCCCGAGAAAACACTCTCCCAGTTGGAGGGAGGGAGAGGCGGATAGTGGAGAAAGAGAGATAGCAGGGTAAAAATAAAATGGAGGCTAAATGGCGTTATTATGCTGTAAAAAATGATGTTTA
>JAPYYT010002255.1:0-19348 GCA_030522565.1 Ceratosolen corneri | reverse complement strand
TGCAATTACCTATTTATTAAGATTTTTAATAATTGAAATCTAAAGATTAATACTGTGCATATTTTGGCCTACGTCCTACATTAGAAAGATCTAATTGTTCGATAAAATAACATTAAAAACTTGAAGTGTATCATGGGATATGATCCAACATGTCATTTGTATATAGAAGTTTTTGTGGTGGTAATCCAGTGAGCTGTAAATGTCAGCGATCAGTTTTTTTGGATAAAGCACTTGAGCATCAAATAAGAGATCTTGAAATTCACTAAATTAACAATTCATAAGAATCTAACATGCTTACATTTTTTTGTATCACATTATGAGTCGTAAGGGTCAGTACGATATTCGGCAACAGAACAATAGTGCATAGTCCAATAATGGAGCTACCTACTTTCGTCAGTCTACCACTCATAGCTAAAAACAAAAGACATACAAAAGACTCATAATCGACTACAGTTGCAACAGTGCGAGGTCTCAGCTATTACACATAACTTTGTGCAAAAAGTGCTCTTCACTCAAACTCGTGACAAATCTACACACGATTTCCACAGCGAAATCATATGCTACAAGAAAGGCGGCATTTGACTTACAACCGACTGTAGCACAACTTTGAACTCACAAACACTACAACGCCGATTCAGCTAAATTCGCGTTTAAACTACAAGTAACTGCTGCAACTAGTTACATAAACTCAACTACAACTGACCGCTACAAGTACATCGCACTATTTAAATAAGGAAAGTAATTCATTTTTTCAATAAGTTTTCTAAGATTACAATCTCCTTTTTTCAAGACATTTCGTTTGCAAATGGTATCAAGATAATACAATAAGCTTTCTAGTCAACATAAATTCAACTATATTTCAACATTAAATACTTCATATTTCATATTCATACCCCTCCTTTCACTATCTGCCTCTCGCTCTGATAACGCGAGGAGTTTTTTCCTACATCAAGTTCAATTCCCAATAGATTCATTGTAAAAAATTAAATAAAATGCTTTTAAAGTTATATTGCTTATTGTAAGTGAACATAAAAGTCTTTGGATAACACACCTGGAATACTTACGTCTAAGATTTGATTATAAATCAGATATTGTAAAAAGGCTATTAGAACTTCTTAGAAATATAGTTGATAAAATTTAGTACTTTATACAGGTAACGCACAGGTCGTTTTAAAGTTTTCTACAGCAATTATAAGAAACGGTTTTACAACTTCGTGACCTTTGCATGACGGACGATTTTTCAACAGCGAAATGGCTACCAGCAAGAGATATTCATCTTAACAAGCAATATGTCAAAATAATCTAATCAATTTACAAAAGAGAATAATTTAATAGTTAGTGTTTGGTCCACTGAGTTTGGTTTTTCTCTCTACTAATAAAAGCAAAAATTCTGTTACAGAAAATCTGGAAGAAGAAGCTTAATTGGGATGATCCAATACATGCCGACCTTGTCAAGAAGTGGATTGACATTCGTTGTAACATCAATACAGAATTCAACATCGTCATCCCACGTTGGATCAACACATATGAAAATTTCATGGTGGAACTTCATGGATTCTCTAATGTATCAAAAAGGCTATGACTGCAATGGCTTACATAGCTTTAAAGTGGAAAGATGAAAAAAAAGTATTACTGCTGTGTTCTAAAACCAAAGTTACTCCAATCCACGAACTACTAAGACTACGACTCGAATTAACTGCTGCATTATTATTCACCGAAATTATAAATTATTTTTAACAAACGATAGAAGTCCATTTGCAATGATTAATCATTCATTGATAATTGCAAATCTCACATAATGAAATATTAACTTGGTATTTTTGCTCAATTCTATTTGAATTAATATCAAGAAAGACTAAGCAAACATTGTAAAGGTAAAATACTCAAGTAACTGATAAATGAAGAAATGTGTACATATAGATTTCGAGTTGTATTAGTGACAAATAATTTTCGACTGGTCGTTATTTTCATTTCCAATCTAATTACCATATTGATTGCAAGAATGAACCCAATTGTTGCAGTAATCAATTTACAACTGATTACTCATTCAAGGAAAGCGATTAATTTTTATATTTAACGAAATTCTAATAATGATGAAAAAAAACAAAGAATCAAAAAAGTTTCCAATGAATTTCTAACTACAATTAAAAACAAATTGAATTTTATTTTGAAGAGGTTAATATACTCCTATAAATTTCTCAAACAATAAGCAACTTAAATAAATAATATTTCATATTATAAATTTATGGAAGCCAATAATTAAAAATCTCAATTTAAAAAGACAAGAAAAGAAGTAAAAAAAAGATTGTAACGAAATAAATTTATTATAAAATCGTAATAAAATTTGAACGAGTAAAATAATCCTTAGTAAATATATATTATTTGTTACTAATAATGCTTAAAATTTCAAAATTTATAATATCGAATGATTCTATCTTATTAATTTTTTTATTTATGGTACAATTATTTTAAATTATTTTATAAGATATTGAATTAATTAATTGAATCATTTGAGTAATAGACAAAAATTAAGAGTACATTAAAAGAATAAATTAAGAGAATCAACTGAAATAATTTTAAGAATTGCATACATTCTTGTATAGTGTATATACATTAAAATCCCATAAAATAATTTTAAATATTATTTTATATAAGGCTTTCAAATAATTTTCAAATAATATGCAGTATTTAGACTTTCAAGTAATATACAATTAAAAATAGTAATAATAACTAATAATAGTAATAATTAAGAGTTATTTCATTTATTTATATAGTATAATTACTTTATACTGTATTAATATCTTTTGTTCACCTTGCACTATATGCCTTTTCTAAAATTTCGCGCCACCGTTTGATTCGCTTGTATTCGATTTCTCTCGTAATCTACCCATTTTCTCAAATAAATTTAAAAGGAACACACGTAAGATAACCAATCATCATGGCATATTACTGCGCACAATCTAGGAAACTTTCAGTTCTGACTCTCTTAATTATCTGACAAAAGTATGGTCTGACAAAAGTCTAGTGACTACGATTGTGTCAGATTTATTTGTAATGTGTTTGCAAGTTCGCTTTCAAGTTATTTCTATTAACTACACACGGAATTAACGGGCGAAATAAACATATCTAATCATTGTTCCTACTCTTGACAATAGGTAAGTTGGCCCGCTTAATAATCTATTGCAATTTCGTTTGTTCATATACCGAGTTAGTTGGAGATTCCCTAGAGATCATTGGTAATAAACAGATAAAAGAACAAGAATGAGTGTAATGTATATGCGTCTATCGCGTGCGTACGGCTGTTAATTTGCATGCAGCGTATGGATGAGTACCATATACAAGCGTCTAGTCAGCTTCGTTGAGCTTCATCGAATGTATAACATATAGTATGCGACCAACAACTTGTAAAAATGTAAATATATCTGATAATATTGGAGCGATGAACAATATTTTAATAAAGCGTTAAAATGTTTAATTGTATATGCTTTTGTTGACTGATTTGCTAAAAATTAAACGGTGCTCTTCAAACAAAATGTTTTCTCACATTAGTAATTTAATGGTTTTACGTATAATGAGTTGTATCATAAAATAAAAAAGTACAAAACTAGGAAATATTGTTTAAGATTTTTGTATTCATTGGGAATATTGTAGAAATATAATATGAATCAGTCAATGAATGGATTGGTAGAGTATGGTATTTTGATGGATTTGTGTTTAGAGTGTAAATTAGGTTAGGTAAATTAATTTGTCAGCATAGAAATTTAAATAATAGTACAATAAAGTTTGCATACATATTGTTACAAACCGTTACTAATTTATATTTATTTGATTTTATAAATCAATTTTTCTGATAATAATAACTAAATGATTTAAAAAATCTATTTATATATTTATCTAAATATATTGAATATATATATTTCTATATTTATATTAAATATCTCACATTTTCTCATTAATATTTAATGTACATGGTTTTTGGTATTTTAAATTTCATAAATATACATATTTATGTATAATAATTCCTGTAAATAATGAATATTTCTATGAAAACTATAGATATTCAATTGCAAAGCGATTATCTAGTAACAATTATCACGTTCAAATTAACAATATCAAGTAAATCAAGTACAAAAATGTAATATAGATTTTTCAAATTTCAATAGTTTTTTATAAAAAATTATTTAAAAAATAAGTGGTATTTATGTAGAAACAGTGTATTATATTATATTTAATTGACAAATGTTATATATAAATAATATTATTATTTTATAAAATCTTTCCAATAAAAATAATATTTTCTCTTTTATTATGTGTATTTAATTTTATTATAAATTATTGATATCTTTCAACAAATATTAGTTAAATATAAATCCATAAATAAATTAAAATTTTGAAAATTTGTGTATTACAGAAGGTCTGTGTTTATGTAATAAATCTATGTAATTCCACGTTCAGAAAGTAGAGTCAATTATATGGAGAAAATGGAAAGAAAAGAAAATCTTAAATTATTTATAAATTAAAATTGTATATGAAATTAATCATTAATTTACACTTGCATAACAATTTTTAATTGTGTAATCGTTTAATTTGTATGGCATAAAATTTTTTTGTTTTTAAATCTTTCATTACTACTGAACATCTTATTTTGCTGTTACCAAAATAATTTTGAAAACTATAGCTGATGTAGATAAGTACAGAATCTAAGTACTAAAATGAAAATTAAACTTCTTAATAAACAAATTAACTATTTTTATTGTTATTTTACTATATTACTTAAAAAAACTGGTAAAAGATTTATTCAAATTCATAGTTCAGAATATAAAAAGAGTTATCAAGAATTATTAAAAATATTAAGAATTATCCACATGGTGAATCAATTGACTGAAAATTTTTCTAATAATTTATAATACAAAATATAAGAATAATAATATTAACTGTAAATTAAATTTTTACAATTATTGTATAAAAATTAGAATATTTTAAAAAAATTTTACAAATCCTTTTATATTACCTTTAAATTTTTATCGTATGTTCTAAAAAGATTATTTCACTTATTTTAAGTTATATTTGTTAGAATTATTTCGTATATTTCGTTTAATATAATACCGAAGTTGATAAAATTTTTAAAGTGTGGCGATATATAGATGTCAAATACCATACGGTTGAGTAGATGATAATTTCTGCTTGGTCATAACGATCTATCTTTCTTGGAAATCACATATAACAGTAATGTCCGTAAACTTTTCGAAGGCCATCCATCTATATCTGAAATCCATGGCTAAGTCATTAATTCAAACTCAGATGGCAAAGTTTACTATAGAGGAACAGACCAAGTATTATTTCCATATAATACTTTACTTTATTATATTATGACATGTATTATGCTTTCATATCATGTTCCATACTTTTAATTTTCGAGCATCGGTGAAAATTAATGTGTACAGTTATTGTAATCTTCGAATTTCTTACTATAATTTTAACATGTGTCATGTCTCGCGATTTATTGATTAGTCGTTAATTTTTCACACTGAAGATCGTCTAACAATCTAAATAGTAATATAAAAAATCTAACTCTAATAGTATATATGTCATTTATGACAAAGTGTTGATTTAATTTTTTTACTAGTTTAAGTATTTTATTTCGAAGGAAATAAATAGTATAAATCATTACTTAGTATATAATATAATATATATAATATATATAATCTGTAAATTACATATGAGCAAGATGATATTTCTAATCCATCAATTACAAATAATTTAATCCAAAATATAAGAATGAAATTATTTTATACTAATAGCCAAGATAATCTTTTTAGATAATGAAAAAATTACGACGGTCGCTTGTTTTCTATTTCATGCTTATCATTTTTTAATAATAAATTTTGATATTTTCTTCTGTCAACTGTTTGTATTAGTCTACGGTCAACGCACTGAATCTTGATATTAAATGTAACAGTCATTGATAATGCGCATACGTTGTTTATTGTATAAACATTTTTATATGCTTTTATTTCTCTTTTTTACGTCTCGACACATTGTTTTTATTCCTTATTTACTTTGAAAAAAATTTCTCTTCATCATGCTGGATTTACTAATTTCATTGTTCATAAATTATGTACTGTAATTTATCCAAATATTTACAATTACTGTTTTCATCACTCATACTCGGAAGTTTCATCCTCGTCCCTTCTAACTATATTTTACATCATTTTGTTTGATTCTGTCGGATTTTACCGAACAGATTATAAACTATTTTCCATATTTTCTACCAATGTGTTCTTTCTGAAAATAGGTATTAGGTATTGCGTAATTTATTTATTGTGATTTATTTGTTGTTGCCTTATAAAAATTTTAGAATTTCATTAAATACAGTATTATATTTTTAATTTTAAATTGATAGAGATAATTAAATATTGTTAAATAAAATTTTTTATAATAAAAAAATATATAGCTATTAAAAATATGTATTTTTAATCTAATTGTATGATTTAAATTCTAAATGAATCATTAATCGAGACATGCTTGTATATTTTATTTATAATCAAACAATTCTAGATATTCATATTTAATATTTTTAAATTATCAAAATACTTCTATTTTGTTAAAGTGCTCAGTTGTTCTAAACATCCATTATGAGTCAGAACAGTCGCGACTAAAATTTTGTATACTTATACACGTAACAAAATTCTTTCTTGACTAAGAATTTACTTTGATATATTTTTCGCATGATAAATGCTGCTTAAACAATTACAACGTATTTGATGTAATTAAAATTATTGCCCAACATTAAGTAAATTTGTAATACTTTGTTAATTGATTTCGATCTTACTCTTACAATGTTAAACTGAAACAGCAGTTTTATTAACTTTATCCAAATTACGTGATAACTAATGTACGTATTCTATATTGTAATATTAACTACATTAATTAAGCTTGTTACATTAAATTTTATTTCAGTATTGCAAACTTCAACTCATTCTTTTCTTTTTGTATTTCAAGTTAACTTGAGTTAATATTAAAATCATGGCATATATTATTAATATTATTTATATTACTTTTTTATTAATTTATATCATAAATAAAAGGATATATTTGATTTATTTATGTTAATTGTAATTTTATAAAATTTTGATGAATTGCACATTTTCTGTTTTAAGAAAAAGAATTGCAATTAGTTTTTGATAATATTTTGATTCTAAAATATCCTGCAATAAAATATAATTAAACCGATTGTGATAAATATATTTACTCTTGTCATTGAGCTTAATTCAATTTTAAAACAGAAATAAAATATTTTAATAAGCATATTACAATTCTATTTCGAATATATAAATTAAAAATAGTTATTAAAAGTTTATTTTTCTATTAATATGAAGTAGATAGTTTTTAGTTTTTATTGAGTTATAAAAGTCAATGGTTGTTTCCCGAATACAACCTTTAAGTTCCACGTATTCTTATTTATATAATAACATCTATTACATAAAATTCTAGTAACTAATACTTTTTATTTCATATATTTTTTATAATTGTAATATCGAGATACGAAATTATTAAAAATTACTTAAAAAGTAGATTGCTTTTTTGTTTGTAGATAAATTATTCAATAAAAATTATTGATGTAATACAATTATAAATGTTAAAGTAAGAAGGTTATAATTTTTTGTTCCAAATGCAATTAAAGATTATAGCGTTCTGGATTCCATGCAATAATAATTTCATACTTACTGATTGATAGTCAAGTAGTCGTATATGTTTTGATATTCAATTAACATACGTAAATTATAATTAAAATTTTAGATACTATGCCAGTTGACTTTAAAATATTACAATGTCTTTGTCATTACATCCTCTGTCAGCTTTATTGTTCAAAATTAAACAAAGCTATTTACATCATCATTGATTGCTCTATTCTTGAGTATCTATATCATTAGTAATGTATCAAAATTTATCAAAGATATATTTTCTTTGATTGGCTCTTAGGAACTATAATACATTAAATCTCAATTTTACCAGTTTTATTCATTAATGATTTTGTTTCCTTATTATAGTTCATTTATTTGATTTTCAACCTATTTTGCTATCTATAATAAGAAAATTTTGTCAAGCTTTTGCATAGATTGTAAAAGTTTCATGGAATATGGTATATTCTGATATATACTGGTCCTGTTTGTTCTTTATAGTTATATACAATAATTAAAAAATACGCCATAAATTAAGTCTTTACAATTATTTAAATTAATACTTTTGAAAAGCTTTTTATATAAAGCTACAATAATAGTGAATTAAAAGAATAAATAGTAAAAATTATAGATTTCATTTGAATGTGTGTGAGAATATATGCAGATGTTGCTTAATTTTAATATAAAACCGTAGTATTTATTGAAAGATGGCTGGGACAATATTTTATATCACTATTTTATTTTCCTTAGAGTTGAAATGGCTGAGGACGCTGTAAGTGGTAGTGGAGTCGGGTCAGCCGGCAGTTGCAGTGGGAGTAACAGTGGTGGTGGAAGTATCAGTGGTGAAACAAGCCGATTACAATTACTTCAAGAAATGAGAAAGCAAAATTTTGATAGCATCCGATTTGCTTCTTATCGTACCGCTTGCAAAATGAGATTTATTCAAAAAAAAGTCAATCGTAAGTTTATGCACATATATAGGCTTTCATGCATATTCAATGTATATATACATGCATATACTAAAGCATTGTAGTAATTTATAATGTCCTATTTCTAATTTTCTATTGTTACAATACGATCATTTCTAATCATTACTATAACATATTTCAATATTTCATTAACTGCTCATTAAGAATAATTTTTCTGTTTCACCGTTCTATTCTATATTTTATAAAATATGTATTTAAATTATTTTAAATTAATTTATAAATTATATTTTTAAAAAGGGATCTTAATTGCAATAATTAACATGTTGATTTATAGTAAACTATTCTTTGCACAAAATATATATGGAAGTTGCACTGATTATCAAATAAAAATCAAAATAACTAATTTATTTTTACTAAACATACAAATTTTATTTTTCTTAGAAATACTAAAGTAATCATTTGTATTATATTTTTGTTTTTATTTTATTAATATATTAAATATTTATTAATTTTATATATTACAAATTCATTCGATGAATAAATAAATTGATTTATAATAACATTTGATTATTTATTGATAGTTGAATTATATACAGATATCTTATTTATTGAATAAAATGTAAGAACATTAGATTATATAACATTTAATATTAAAAAATTTCTATTTTTAATTATAAAAATGAACAGTGAAAATATGTTCAATATTAATAAATTTCATTTTCGTTGTTTTTGTCTATCAAGATTTTTATCAAATATTAAATTGTTATCGATTATGAAAATTAATTGAAAATATAATGCAAATTATTTTTGAGAAATGTTCTGTAGTGTTCAATTTTTGAAAAATATTTTTAAGATATACTTTAATGGCAATTTTTTAAATTAATTGTATTTTCTATATAATCATATGATTATAAAATAATAAAAGTTTCATGAAATTTTTAATTTATTTTATAAATAAGAAATTGTAAGTTTATGTTCGGGAAATAACTTGAGTGTGAATTCTCCCCAAGATGTTGAGTGGAAGAAATAGATAGCGAAAGGAAAGAGGGATGAATAGATGTTGTAGACTTGCGTGTGCAATGTTCTTTTTGGTATTATAAGTTGCTTTATTGAATTTAAAAAAAAAAATATATATATATATATATAGTTGGTGTTCAAGAAATAGATGAATACTTTGTGCAATGTCAATGCTCAGTTGTAAGTTGAAGGTCGCATTGCTTGAAGTAGAGCTCCGTGTATTTGGTTTCTTTACTTGAAGCGGGCTTCCAGCCCTCAGTTGTCTTTACGTTCTTATTTAAATGTTGAACTTGAGTTGCGATTGAAGCTTATCTTCTTCAGCTCAAGTGTAGGTGTCGAGAAGAGAAATGTAGTGGAAGTCTCGCACTTGTCATCAATGTAAAATAGTGTCCAGCACTATGTCCAATAATAGCACTGATTTGGGTCCGGGCACGTAGCGATTGGAATCGATTGCTGAGATTATTCTCAAATACTGCATTGCATGGCTCGTATTAGTCAATTTATGGAGTCTAATTTATGTAAATCACCCGGATTCCTTGCGAGGGTGTGGTCATCTTCAATCTTCTTGGAAATGGAAATTTCAGTGATAGGATCACACTTATTAGTGATTGGTGCACCGAAATAAATAGGATCGACGCTGTGCAGGACCTTAATAGACAATGGGTGATGGTCACGCTGTCAACAACTGCGCAATATATAAGGCGTTGATCCTTGTTTACTATTTTCGGTGTGACTCGGTGCGAGTAAACCACGGGGGTCGTAAGCGCTCTTGATATTCCTAGAATTTTATATCGATGTTGATTTTCACTTTGATTTTCTATAAGACACGCAATATACAAAAGGATACACTCGGAAGTTCTAGTTCTAGAAAAAGAGGTCGAGAAAAAAGACCATATTGCGCCCGAAAGGCGACATTGGAAATTTTAATCGAGATCTAAGGCATTTGAGGCTCATTTGTCAACGATAAACACACTCGAATGTCCTAACGCACTTTTGAACAAAGGGGTACTACTTGAGAAACACTCAAGACTTCAATGTAATCTTGGAATAGTTTATAATTAAGTTTTATAATTTAGTTTGTTAATGGTTAGATTGGTTATATTAACTTTAATGTGTACAATTTTGATTGAAATGCATTTAATATCTCTGTCTAAAAAATTCTTATTTAATGATTTATTTTTATATTAATTTAAAGTAATAACAAATAATCATAAAAGAACATTAATGCAAATGTAATAGTGTTTAAAACATAAAAAATTTGAAGATTACTATACGATGTTCTATATTATTAGTGTAAAAAGTATTTTAATGTGATTTTTTTGTATAGTTCATAACGTCGACATATGGAACGTAATTGAAGCATTTCGTGAAAACAGTTTAAATACATTGGAACCATCTAGTACACTCAGTGTCTCAAGGCTTGAGACCTTGTTGTCTTCGTTGTTTCATGCACTCAATAAAAGAGTGCCAATTTCCCAGCAAGCTAAAGTTGATGCTACAACTGCATTACTCATGAATTGGCTATTAGCTGCCTACACAAGTGGGTAAGCAGTAACATTTAACTAATAATTACGAATAATTCATGTATAATATATAAATCTTATATTGTTCTACATTTTTTCTTTTAATAAGTTTAATTTTATTAATTTTTGTTTGTTTGTATAGAGATAACAACAAAATTTCAGTATTTTCTGTGAAAGTTGCCTTAGCTACACTATGTGCTGGAAAATTAATGGATAAATTTCGATGTAAAAAAAAATCATTATTAAAAATAATTTTTAGATTTCTTTTAATCTTATATAAATTTATATAAATGTAAATTTATTATTTAACATAGATATCTATTCACAAATCTCCGATGGTAATGGTCACATGATTCATTGGCGATTTACTGAATATTTAAAAGAGGTTTTAGCACTTCCTGGTGCCCTTTATGAGTCACCCTCGTTTGGCTATTCAAGTGATTTAGCAAACTCAATATTTGCATCTGTGAGTTTAAAATTTGTCAAGATTGACGTACTATTGAAATATTCACCTATATATATTTTTACAGAATACAAAAATAACCGTCAACGATTTTTTGGATACATTAATGTCAGAACCTGGACCTCATTGTTTAATTTGGTTACCATTATATCATAGGATGGCTTCTGTAGAATATGGTAATATAATTAAAAGGCGTTTTATGAATATCTGTTACATGAATATATGAAAATATATTTATTGATAAAACATTAATTCATTCAATGGGTATAAAATAGTCATTCGAAATTACCTATTTTTCAATAAACATTATTTAATTTTATACCTTGTGTATAAATAAACAAGTTTTTGTCTGAATAAATTCTCAAATAAATAAAAACTTCAATAAATAAATTTTTAATCATTTGTGTTATAAGAAATGGAAAATGGCATAAATTATAAAATAATTTATATCAATTTTATGGCATTTAAATTTTATATAAATTATTTTTGTTTTTAAGTTATACATCCTATTGCATGCGATGCCTGCCATAGAGAGAATTTCAGTGGATTTAGGTATCGATGTCAAAGATGTCATTCATACCAACTTTGTCAGGACTGCTTCTGGAGAGGAAAAGTTTCTGGTACCCATAATAATGATCATGAAACAAGAGAATATAGTAGTTTTGTATGTAATATTTAAACATTTATATTGTACTTTGTATGTCTAATGTTGGCAATTTATAATTAAAATACTATCACAGAAATCACCAAGTAAGCAAATAGGACATTCATTGAGGAAGAGTTTTAGATGTGTGCCAGATAAGGGAAGAAATAATCTACCAAGATTTCCAGAACAACCAGAAAAAACTTTAGATTTATCTCATATTGTGTAAATTTATATCATTTTATAATTTAAAGTTTTTACTAAACAAATTTACTATTATAAAATAGTTTTATATTTATAGTCCACCTTCCCCTTTGCCATCACATAATGGATTTCCTGATTCTGGATTCATGGCTCCATTTGATTCCGGTTCACTAGATAGTCGTTCAACTTTAAGAAGGTAAGCTCTTATATAACTAATATTGTTACTTATGAAAAAAATTTTTTCTTTAGCTGTTTAATTGTGTATAATTTTTCTTTTTATTTTGTGAATAGTTCTCGATTGGATGACGAGCATAAATTAATTGCTATTTATGCACAACGACTATCACAAGAAACCAGAACAGTGGTAAGTTATAAGAATAATAATTATTGTTAGATTTGATTTGCATCTATTACTTAGATATATTATATTTGTAAATTTCACATCTTTGGTTGAATAGTTTTACATAGTTTTACATAGAAAATCCTAGTCAATTATTAAATAACACTTAATTTTGCAATTAATTTAATTATATTATTCCACTTGATTTAAAGCCTAGAACTTCATCTAGGTTATCACAGGTTAACCAAACTGTGAGTATATTTATATTTAATTTCCATTTATACTGAACATGCTTTGTAAAGCATTTATATATTTATATTTTTATTTTTTAAACAGAGTAGAACACCATCAGATACTAATTTGACATCATTAGATGCATCAAGAGCACAACGAGAACTCATATCACAACTTGAAGCAAAAAATAAAGAGATAATGCGAGAAATTGCAAGGTTAAGGTATACCAGTGTCGTTTAATTTCCTTCATATCGATCTTAACCTCATTTTCATCCTTTCAGACCATCCTAGAATCAAGCATGTTCAAATTATATTGTCATTTAGTTTTTGTTTTCTTAGTTGTGTATTTTTAAATAATTATATATTAGTTAAGTCACGCAAATGATCTATTTATCAATTTTACTAATCAATATTTTATATATACATTTTATATAATCTAATTTGATACAAACTTTTAAGAAATGTAAAAACATACGTAGTTTCTAATTTTATATTAATATTATTCAGTATATAAACAATTAAAAAAATTAAAAAATTATTAAGATAAATTTTAAAGTGATCAGATATTGATCATTTGCCATTAGTACTTTAAATTCAATTTACTTAGATAAGTAATAGTTTTGAAAATTTTAAACAAAATTTATTAGTATTATTTACTCTAGGAGACAACAGGAAATTGAAGCAGCAGGTATAGAGAATCCAGCCCTTATGTCAGAATTACGAGCCTTACGCCAACGGAAAGATGAATTAGAAAATCATTTAGCAACATTACAAGATTCCAGAAGACAACTAATGGTACAACTCGAAGGACTGATGAAAATGTTAAAGGTTTGATTATTTTAATTTTAAATTTTCATCACGATTTTGTAATATTTATGAATGCAAAGCAATCAATTTATTTCTTATTATTTGATAATAAATAATTTCTTATGTCTATTTATTATCTTCTATTTTATTATGATATTAAATTGTTGTTAATAACTTTGTCTGTAATATAATGTATTAATTTAAATTGCTCAAAATTAACAGTAATCAAGTGGACATTAATTTCTACTATTATATTTTTTTAATTTTTTGCTTTATTAAATGTAATGGGGATAATGTATTAATCATTTATGTGTATCATTAATTTATACTGCCATGTACCAAGTATAATATGTATGCATTTTGGTAAAAGTCTTTTTATAAAATGGTGAGTTTTTAATTATAGGAAATATGGAAGTTATTTCATAAAGTCACTCTTTATTTAAAATTTTACAAATCTCTGTAAAAGTTGAGCTGTTTAATCAAATTTTTGCGATTTAGATTGCGCTATCTGTTGTTTCTTTTATATTTTATGATAATCCTTAATTAATCATTCCATTTAACAATGATTGATTACTGTGATTAAATTATAAACAATTTTATTGCATTCTTGAATCAATTGTAATTTTTATTGATATAAAGTTTGTAATTTAAAGTGTATAAAATGCATTGATTCATTTATAGTTATTCTTATTTAAATAACAATATCTGATGATCAATCGGTCAATTACAATGCAATTCTTATATTTATAAAGTTATTGTATTGAATTCAATAATATCAATTTCTCTTTTTCTATGTGGCTGTATACCTGCATATGACAAAATCGTTCATTCAATTTAGAATGAGTGTAACATGTTATATAATATCTATACTTATAAATTACCATTTGTAAATTCAGAGCAAATAAATTAATTTATATAGATTAAAAAAAAAAGGATAGTGCATTATTGCTTTGTTTTTAATCTTGATAAAATGGAGAACCAATACATCCGTGCCTAATATAACATGGTATGTTATTCTCTTTACTCAGAAGATAATAAATATACCTTGCATTACCTATAATTATTGTTTTATAAAACAATATTAGTTTTCTTGCTTCATTCTCTTTTAGATTGTATTGAAACTGTGGATCTTAGATGCTTTGTCTCAATTTCCTCTATGGGATTATGATTTACAGATAAATTCTCTAAGTTACATATAATTTAATATTGCTTGGAATATCTGTTGTTTCTAAGATTTTGATTTCTAAGATCTGATCAACTTGTGAAATTAATTTTCTCTATATCAGAAAATGCGTTTAAAATAACATTAAAAATCTTGTATTTTATCATTTATAATAAATTTTTCTTATACGATACTATTAATATTATATTGTCAATAAAAAATTATAAATATTATTATTATTAACATCTATTATTTTCCACGGAATATTTATGAAATATATTTACAATATTTAAACTATAATTTTGATTTGTAATGGAAATATCAATGTATTTAATACCGGAATTGTGCATGTATTCCTTAGTAGAACCAACTTTTTACACTTATTCCAATTATATAAAGAAAAAAATAGTCTCTTATATTGATATTTATAAAGATATTTAATCTTTGGAAGTTAATTATTTAACAATAGATTATTACATATTTTTCCATCTACTATATCAATAAATATGGTGGCAATATTATTTGTCATTGATGGGTATAATATGATATTTAATTTTAAAATAAGCATTAAAAAAATATGTTGGCTTATTATAAGTTTCAGATGCTAATTTATTTAATAATTTTTTGTGAAAATTATTTATTTAAAAAAAATTTTATCCTAAAAGAACAATAGTAATATGATTAAAGTAAAATTTATTATTAATTTAAATACAATTATAATTATTTACAAATTATAAAGTATTTTATTTCTTATTTTTCCTCAAACATAAGTATTATTTGTATTACTGTTACTTAAAAATAGTTGAAAACATTGTGAATAATAGATAAATAAATTATTATGTTGTAATATTATAAATAACTGAAAATTAAATGGTTAGTTTAAAATGATAATTTTATCCAGATAATAAAAAAAACTTTATTGGTACTCGTTTGTATTATTAAGTATATTTTTATGAAATATTTATAAAATATTTTTTTTAAGATTAAACTTTATTATATTTATAATATTTTATATAGTAGTAAGAAAATAACATACAGCGATCAATTTTTTAAAATTTAAGGAATTTTTACTGTTTCAAATCGAAAAGTAATATGCATGTAGTTTTAAATGAATTATAAATAATAATATTAATTTGTATTTTATATTTTGTTATAAAATAAATTAAAAACAAAATTTTTCAGATACACCAAGCATCACCTCGATCTACACCAAATAGTTCACCACGAAGTACTAAGTCACCACCATTACTGCCAGGTTCCACAAGTAGTAAATCTGCACCACCCACACCTGGTGGTTCACTAAGCATTATGCCAAATCATCAGCAGCAACAGCAGCAGATGCAACAACAAATGTCACGGAGCTATCAAAGTCCAATACCACCTACTCCAATGAGCGTCAACATTCAAACAGCAACGAATGCATCGATTCACAGTTCTATCCAAAACACTTCGATGCCAGACAATCTATCCTGCGTCGGAGGTGATGTAAGGTAGGTCAGGGCATGCGAGATATAGATTTTTTAGCGTATAGCGTCATGTAGTATATAGAATATATTACTATTGGTGTATCGTACTTATTTATGCATATGAATATAAAGTGCAAAGTATAGACCATCTTTATACTAAAAGAAAATTTATGGTAAAAATTAACTTATTTACTAATATTTGGACCAAAAAAAAATTTCTATGAAATCTATAAGCATATGTGTATATTTTCGTACGTGTATTGTATGATTGCATTTTTGCAATAATACATTTTACCTAAACGTGCACGCGCGCGCACGTGTATATGTTAAACCTTATGGTGACCGAAATTTTTTAAATCGTACTTTAATAGAAAATAATTAAAAAAGTATACATTGATTTTCATTTTTAATTGCAAAATTTAGTACTTTAATTCCTTGATGCAACATACCTTATGGCGACTGATAGAAATTAACTTATAGGATATATAAACGTTTTCAAATATAACGTTAAAAATTAATTTCTTTAGAAATAATACTTTACCTAAAAATTGAATATATATTTAGTAATCTTGGACATACTTTTGACCTTATGACAATCAACAAAATTTGTTTCTAGAAAAAAAAAAAATGTTCTGCGAAGATAAACTTAAAAGAAATAATAGTGCTTACCATTATATCATAACATTTAAATTGTTATAATATAAAATAATGTCAAATTGATCCTTTCAATAATATTATTGACTCTTAAAAACTGTCCCCATTTTTAGGTTGATTTAATCCTAACTGTTCGGGCACTTTCCCGATGCTGAGCTCTCCCCAAGTCGGGGGGGGGGAGAGGTCGATGGCAAGGCAGAAGAGAGATGGCAGGGTAGAAAGAAACGAAGGCGCAGGGGTCAAATGTAATACTGTCAATTGGTGTTTATTGAAATTAGATAGAAAATTTAGTAAAGATATACAATTCAGTTTTGTCGTGTGTAAAATAATGCCTTGCTTTTAATTCTTAATCTGTTTCTGCGTTTACTATTCTTGTATAATTATTTATCAGAAAATCACTAATGATTTTATCTGTCTTTATCTCCTCTTAAAGTAGTGAAGGAGGTTTTTAAAGGCCTCTTAGTCTTACAAATTGTTTATTGTCGAAATATAACAGACCTTGATATACCACTTGCCGTTCAATTGTGTTAAACGCCGTGGCAGCCCTTTTCTCCAATAAAATTATTGTACGTATCGCTAATTGCCTTCGGACTGTTGGTTCTAGGCTCTCGTCCTTCCCAATTTTACTGGTCCATGATCGTCACGAATGCGGCGTACCAATTAACCCAGAGAAAGGGGCAGCTGTAGCCTATGGACTCTTTTGCGGTGTTCTCACGTGATTGAACTTCGCGGGCACAAACGTTCGTTCGCAAACTAACGGATGAAGCTTCAACTTTATGATTCCGAACACTGTAGATTGAGAATCTCTTTTTTGTAAGACTAAGCTTGAGATTGATTTTGAGAGATTTTATTTCAACGAGAATTCTGAAGCGCAGTGCGCTTGCAGTCTGGTTTTGATGTCTCACCCCACTCCTTGAGTACGGGTGGTCTCTTTAAATTTTTGGTTATAGTGGGAAGAATTTGCTTATTGTTTGAAACTAATTTTCTGTTGTCATTGGAGCTCCAGCCAAAAATGTCGGTTCGTTAAGAACTTATCAGGAAGTATAGTAATCATGCTGTTATACCTAGAAGGTCTTAATCCGTTGTATTTACTAGGCTCGTATTGCAAGACATTTAATGGTCATATTGACTATAGCCAATATTTTGATGGCAGTCCAAGTAAACACGGTCGTTTCGGTTCGGGATTTTTCTCCGGGAAGGAGAGGTGATAGAAATGGGTGTTATAAACTGAGCAGATCTTGTTTATTTTATTTACGGTTTATTAAATAATAAATATATAAATAGATGATGAATGTTTACAGAATGTGGCCGAATGGTAAGTGTGTTTGGTTGTATTGATATAATAGCTGCGTTACGGTAGTGATGTATAATAGTAGAAAATTTGAATGAAAGGCTGTAGTTGTCTCGCTCCTCAGTTGTAAGCTGAGTAAGACGCTGGTTGAGACGTATAGTAATATGGGCGTAATTCTAGATCAGCTCCGTTTAGTCCGCTTATTGATGTGTTGGGTGTCAACGTATAAGAATTGTTTAAAAAGAACGTTGGTTCACAGGTTAGTAGCCCTAGTACCTGATTTGAATCGTGTCTCCAATTCAAATTAATTGAACCGAATAATCACAAACAGTTACAATATCACAAGTCTCAAGATAACACGGATTTTAAAATGTTGAGGTATCCTCTACCTAGCATTCGTGGGCTCAGCTTTAACTGTTCCGACGGCCTATGGATAGGAGTTTCACCTGAGTGATGTGTATGCGCTCCCTGATGTTGAGGAGTTTGGATATAATAGGATTGATGTTGACGGCAGGATAGATGAAATTGTTAAACACGTGTGTACGCTGGCTGCTATTATTTAATGATAAACTCTATATTATCTTATACAACTGTGTTATAGTTATTTGTGCTTGGTGTGTGTGTTAACACTCGCGAATGATCCGTGAATGGTAAACGATAACGATTTCGACGCGTGAACGGAGAATCAATGGTATTTGAGAATCCGCCGTGCGACTAGTTTCTTTCAATTTAAGATTGATTTAACAAACCTCTACAATGGTACAATACAAGGTTCAATTGTGCGTTGACCCTGCATTGCCTTAGACCCGGCGCGGATGCGCAGAAGAGGATGGCTTCTGTTGAGGAACCCTCTACCTAGCTTTCGTGGGCTCAGCTTTACCTGTTCCGACGGCCTATTGATAGGGGTGTTTCCTTAGTAGACTATATGTTCTC
>JAPYYT010002254.1:0-19351 GCA_030522565.1 Ceratosolen corneri | reverse complement strand
CCCCCCCCCCCCCCCCCCCCGCCGTCCGTAAGCCAAAGTCAATTAATCTCGGATTTGCCGACATGACGCTGGCCGTGATAATAATGAAGTAAGTATGCTTCGAGTTTCCCAACAGCGTACCCGCAATTCCGTGCTTTTATATTTACGGTCTTCGTGCGCGGCGAAATAATAGGAAAAGCCCAATTGGCACTGCCCACGCCAATATTCCCGGATTTCTATTTATTTGGCAATATTATAAGGCGTAGGCGACGAGGAGGCATCGGACGAGGAAATACGGGACGAGGAACTAGTGATAAGACGCGTAAGAAGCGTCGAGGTCGTCTGTCCACAGAGGTTAAATAACGATGTGTGGCCGATAAGCGGAAGGGAAATTCGCCGGCGCATTTTATCGGCGCTCAGTGCCAACCTCATCAAGCTCATTAAGCTCATTAAGAAAGCAATATATATATATATATATATCTCGTGGCTTCTCTCGTTAAAAGTCGATGCCCGTTAAAAGTCGATAGGGACAGGCGAGCGTCCTCTCGTTCTTTAAAGCAGCGAGTAATTCACGGGAGTGCGCGGGAAATCGGCGTGGGGTTAGGTTGGCTGGTCGGCGGCCAAAAGCTCGTGTCGATCGCAGCGGCGCTCCTCCGTGAAAAATCAATTTCGTCGCGAGTCAAAGTCGACGGTGGCTGGGAAATCTCCCTCGGTGGATGCTCTCTCGAGTCTCTCCTCTTTGCACATGATCGTTAAAGCAAGTCGAGAGACCAGCTTGGGAGGCTCTTTATTATGGGAGGTTCTTTATCGAAATTTTCCCTCGACCGTCCAGTGCGTCGATTTATTCATTTCCCACGCTGAATAAACAGACAAATCAAGTAAAGCAAACAAAGATAAAAGCAAAGGCACCATACCTTTACCAGATAGTCTCGATAGGAGGAGGCGAAATGTGAAGTTTTATTTTTTAAAAGTGGCTCGAAATATCCGACTCTTTTATGCGGAAGTCGCTCGGCAAGTGCTGCTTTTGATCTCTATTTTTATTTTGTTGCGTGGCTCTGCAATCGAGAAATCGTTTTGTAAAAGAATTTAATTTTTTTACGAGTAGTCGGTATTTTTGGTGAACCAATAACGATGGCGCTTTGTTCTTATGACATTTCCATTATTATTGCTCGTAAATGCTGCTTATCGAATCCATAAGCAATAATAGCACGACCATACAAAATGTTTCCACTTTAAGCTCACCGTGCAAAAAAAGAAGTGAGAAAAAGAAGAAGAAAATAATAATATCTTTCCCGCTTATTTTCATTTCATAAGGCGTTGACAGCATAAGGATAAAATAGCGTTCACACACTATGTGTATGAAATTCAACATACACATGCTCTAATAGTCTCCAATTGCTCGTAAACCAATAGTTTAGACAATAATCTCATATATATATGTGCGTATCTCAATACCAATACTCGACACTTTACCGCTCGGAATAATTTTTAATATTAGCTTACAGCGTATTTCTTATTTCTTTGATATCTCAGTCTCTAAGCATAGCGGCCTTTATTTTTAATGTACACGCAGCTGGGCCACAAACTATGACGACTCGCCGTCTCCTACCATTCACCACGCGACGACAACTCCAAATTACAACAACAACAACAAAAAATAAGCGAAAGGAGAGACGGCATTTCCGTAACGGGAAATCGGCGTATTTGTCATCGGCCATTGTCAATTGGCCAACTAAAAAATCCAAATCATTTCATATGCGCACAGAGCCCCCGCACGCGTATTCCCGGCATTGCATTCTCAGCAGACAGCACGTACGTGCGCCACAGAGAGCAAAAGCTCGCGTCTCCCGAGCAAAAGAATGAGCCCGAAAGAAAACGGCCGCGAACAAGAAGACATTTCCCGACCGACTGCTCCACCCACGCTTTGCCCTGTCGTGGCCGCGACTGGGAAAACCACGCGCTCATTGTCGGCGGCGAGCCGAAGGAAAAAAGTAAAGGGGGCGGGGGGGGAGGGTCGAGAGAGAGGGTCTTTTAAACTTCATCGGAGGCGGCGTTCGCTCTTTGTGGTTCGGTGTACGGTGGGAGTATTGCTTACTCGCGAGAGCTTTTTCAATCTTTCGCGACCCCCGCCGCCGGCTAAATGACTCGGCGCGAAAATTACTTCCCATGGAAAATGCGGGGGGAGGGCTGACTCGGCTACGCCCGCCAATCCCATTTATTCCCAGCCTTTTATTATAATTCTCGGCTAATGTGAGTTGGGACGAGTTGCCGCAGACTGCGATTAATAAATTTCAGCTACGTCAATAAAGCCTTTGATTACCATAATGTCTGAATAAATAGACGGCATTCGACGCGCGTATCGTTGCCAGAATATAAATGCTCGAGTGTTGTAAAAACTCGTTCAAGAATTATTTGTCGCCTTTATTCTTCATAAGCTCGCGCTATGAAAATAATTTCTTCTACACTGGCTTACTTACTTACTTACTTACTTACTTACTGGCTTACGCTCTCACATTTTTCTCCACTCGCTACTCACTTACGCTTTCATTGTGATACGATAATAACAGGAGATAAATAAGCCTATAGCACTCACAAAGCTATATTTGAAATTATTTTTCCTCCGAGTGCGACGAAATACGTGATCACTTTAACGTAAATGCATGCAGAAAAGACGCGAGCAGCCTCAAAGACGTATTTAGGTCAAAAAGTATGAAGCCACCTGCTGGAGTCTATTCTCCATATATTAGGTTACACGTTACATGTGTGCATACGTACGTGTATTCATTTGCGCAAGAACGCGAGAGACTTTGTATTTATGCTAGAGGTGACAGAGCGGGAGGGATGGTGGGGGCGGAGGAGGAGGAGGAGGGGGAGGAGGGGGAGGAGGGGGAGCCGCTATCGATTGTTTCGCATATTCGGTCTTTTGCTTATATACGATTTGCGCATATACACCGCATACAATCGCGCATAGATACGATGACTTTCTTTCTTGCGGTCGCTCGTGCGCTCACCTTCGAAATAACAATTTGCCCCGATCAAATGATATTATCGCGCTGTTCACTAAATCACATAATGGAACTTTTCGCGTATCTGCATTATAACAAGTTTAATTAGTTAGAGCACTTTTGCTTAAAGTAGTGTAAGATTTACCCGAAGGAACGAGCCTTTACCGCTTTAAATTCCATTTTTTGGATTGTATCTCTATATATATATATATATTTCGTTATAAATATGATTGTTATAAAAAACCCCTTTTTGCAGATTGCTAAACTTGCTCATATGATGCAACTAATGTAACGTTTTAATCAACCGGAGCGTAAATTTATCTTGAAATTCTAGTGCGTAATCGGCCTTATATTCCTCGATCACTGGCACATCACATATATAAATAAATAAATAAATAAATAAATACATTTGTATTGCTGACCAGAGTTAAGTAATGTGCATTGTTTCAAATCTTGGCCTGCATCGGCTTTCACGACGTCGTAAAAAATAATACGACTCATAAATTTATTCATTTCTTCGACATCATCCAAATATATAAGTGAGGACGTTCCAAATTTTTTAACTGCTATTTTTTGCATCTCATTTCAAAGCACAAAATAATAATAACTAATAAATCTAACTTAAATTGTCTTGTCGATGGTTTAAAATTAATTTGTAAAACGCTGCTGCTGCTGCTGCCAATTTAGGTTGATTTAAAGTAAGAACAACTCGTAGCTATCCGGTAAACTGATATTCAAGCGGAAATTGAAAATGGTTTTACAGTGCATAAGTTTACTCAGCTGTAGAGAAAAAAATTGTTTGTACGGGAATAACCACGGGGGGAGGGAAAAAAAGTGGAAAATTCTGCGCGATCTTGGCGGGATTTTATCTTTGCTGCTATAGTCGCATACAAACTTTATTCATTCGATCTATGCGTACGTGCAAGTACAATTAATTTACACGGTTTGAGAATATTTAGGCTCTCGTTAGCTGGCAAATTTTTCACATACGCACCTGCCAATGCTCAAAGACTATACAAATTTTTGATTATTCAACTATCTATCGAATGTGCTTATTGTAACTCCAACAGATTATGCTTATTGCGCGTATTATTGAAGTACAAATAATCGGCTGATAGCTACATTTGTTCTAAAAACTGGGAGAATAAAGCGTACGTAAGAATTAAAATTCGACGCACTAGAGAGGAAATATGAAAGAACATAGCGAGAGTAACAAAGTAGTAGATATGAGGATTGGTGCTATGAATCAACGATTGATCCGTTTCCATTAAAATTAATGATAATTACAATTGCTACTTTTATCTAGAGAGATTAATGGCTGCTCGACGTAATGAGTGATTTGTCGATTTATTACTGTTTCGCTTAAAAAATTGATGTACCACATTCGTTTCTGTATGTACATACAAGCAATCAAAGTATTGCTAAAATGATAGAAATGTATGTGAAATTTTCATTAAAACTTACCCAAATTGTTTTCTCTCGTGTCACCATAATATAACCCCGTAGTGTTAGATTCGCATTACAACTAATGTATTTTCTACATGATATCATTTATACTTTTGTTGCTCTAATGGCATCATATCATGAAGTAAAATTAAAAACAACCAGACATTTTCCGTTCCCGCTTTATTATTATGAATTTATCCGATTATTCAATACGCCAATTCGAATTGTTACAAATTATTAATCATAGCAAATACTCATTTATTTTTAACTTATTCAAACAAAAAAGCTGTTAATTTATAATATTCTGATACTGTTTAGTGCTAAACGACTAAAAAGCTGTTGAGTTTTAATTGAAAAAGCTTGCATGGTTAATCAATCGATATCTTAAACATTTATACAACATTTATAATTCATGGAATAATGGAATTATGGCTGGTTGTTTCAACGTTGGCAGTAGTATTATTTCCCTTTAATAATGTATGAGAAACTTTTATTATAAATTTATATAATTCAAATTTTATGATTTTACGAAAAGAAACACATTTTTCACACCTAGCGTCATTAGATTTTATAATTTTATCAAACATATGAATAGTATTTCGTAAATCGGTTGGAACTTATTATTTTGCCTTCTCATAATAAACCAGTTTATGAACAAGAACACCATCAACTAGAATATAAAACATGTACAGATACATAAAAGAGAAATTTTTTGTATTTTAATATCTCGTGAACAAAAAGAATCTTGTTTAATAATAGGGATTCATGATTATAAGCATATACGCACGCGCGCACACACACACACACGCGTGCGCGCGTACGTATATATTTATATGATAGAAAAAATGTTTCTTCGTCAAGCTAGGATAATAATTAGAAAAGTATTGGCAACATTTTTAATCGAATCTAATAAATAACTTTCCACAAATATAAAATTAAAGTATTATTATTGGAAATACATAAAATTATAGTCTATTCTTATATTCTATATATGTAAAATTGTCATCTATTCTTGCCTTTCACATACACAAAATTGTCGTCTATTTAAATTTCATACATAGAAAATTACAGTCTATTCTTGCATTTTGAATATAATGGAATAGATTGAATTGGCCTTAAATCTTAAGTAATATAAAATTTGTATACAAATGAGATAATTGAGTTTTTGAAAAATATAAGGCAATTTAATATTACTATAGTATTCAAAGAATATTATATTCAAATGACATTATTATTTATTTATTATTATTGTTGTTGTTACTTCAATGCACTAACATTTTTAATAAATTTGTATGCATTTTATGTGCCAATAGCAAATCCATATATTGTATTTAATCATATTAAAATCGTCTTTTAGGTATTATTATAAAAGCTACAATTTGTTTGTAAAGTAATAAAACACAATAGTTTTGAAAAGCTAGTACATTTCATATTCCGAGATTATATTTATAAATGTATACTCAAATTCATTGAATTACACGTATATGTGACAATTTATCATATGGCATTAAACAAACGAGTAAGAATTTCATTTATTATCGCAATTTCAATTCGCAATAGTATAAAATATTTCCTTTAACTAGAAAATTATTAAAATAGTTTGAAAAGTTTATTATTCAAGCTTATTTCATTAAAATCTAATTTTTGAAATTGACTTTGGAGCTTTAATTATTTTTCATTTAATCGGATTTTAAAGCAGTTATCATTAAATTTTTCATTATCAATAGAAAGCGTTTGCATGCAACTGTTAGTTATAAACATTTTTTTAATTATATTTCCTTTGAAAGATATTTCTCAAAGTATTTAAGGGATTTAAAAGCATTAGTGATATAAAACAGTATTTTAAAATTGAGAATATCAAGCTAGAGCATAAAGAGAAACTTGGTTTTTATCAAATTTATCATCCGAATTATTATTTACTTTAAACAATCTTTTAAGGAAATTTAACATTTACGATTCTAGATCAAAAATAAAATAAAAAATACATATAGATAAATCCATTGCAAAGTAAATTATGTAACGTGGCTAGAATTTCTCTCAGAATCTTCGACTCTTCGCTATTGGACTTCGATCCAAAACACAAAAATATGATGCACAGATCCATCCATCTAAACGGACGAGTATCGTTTCGAGTTTTAAGCGCTGAACAATAAAATTCGCTACAATCGTATTTCTTATATAATCTTACATTAATCGCGTTATTTAAAGTTTAGCAGTTGGCTGCAAAAGTTCATAGCGGCCAATTGTTTCTCGAATACGCTGGCACCATTTTTCTAATAAGAGTGACCATTGAATGAGGAGCGAGTGACAGAAATCGACCGATCGCCCCAAGATTTGCTTAATGTTCTTGAGATTCACTTCCCACTGTTGCCTTGCAATAAGAGGATTTCGAGCTCGCGGATGACGATTCATTTTAGGCGCATAATTGCCTCCACGACCGACCCACATATATATATATATATGTATGTATATATATATATATATATGTATGTATGGAGGCTTTGGCTTCCGAGTTGGAATTTCACATTCTATAACTATCAATTTTACCGTTAAGCAAGTCGTTAAGAGGGCATTTAAAAGACCATCGAATTTTTCCTGATGCAAGACCAGCAAATAAATTTGGATGGACTTTCGCAAGATAATAAAGAGCCTGTTTTCTCTTTATTACGCTGGATTTATAAAATATAAAGCAAAAATAAGATGGATGGGAAGGATTTTTTGTTTGAACGAACTTTAATATTAAGCAGCCAAGTCGATTTAACTTATGTTTCTGATAAGTTACAAATTCTCTAACTCAACTGAAATAATTTTTGACATTGCGTAAATATTCTTGTTTAGTCGAAGGTGAAAGTGCTCGATGACGTATCTATCTCTATTATTTTCATCCGAAGTATGATTTTACCTTAAATATATTGTCCTTTAGCTTTCACTCACCCTTAATGTCATCTAAAATAAAGAGAGAAAAAAATTAGAACATTAGAAATATATCCTACTTCGCAAATGTCTGTAATTATAAAATGTAATCGTAGCAGTTAAACGGGGCATAAAAATGACAATCGATCATACCGTAAAACTCAAGTGCTATTCCCTCGATTCTCATTAGTCTTCGGCACATCCAATTCCCACATCCCGACGCCCTATCCGAATAAAAATTTGTCGTCTTGGGCTTGCGAAGTAAGCGATGACAATAATAAGAGAGGGGAATAATGAGGGTAAAGTGTCGCGAGCAACGGAGCTATTAGAGCTACGAAGGCGTTTATAAATTTTCGGGAGAGTGTATGTATTCTGCCGTTGCTCTTGTTTGTTTATGCCGTTTACACTGGCTTGTTCATAAATCCAAGCAAGGCAATGAATTTTATGAGAAAAGCGGTGGGGGGGGGCAGGAACACTCGAGGAGCGTTATTTTCGATCGATACTCGTAAAATTCAAGGAGAGTCGTGTTAAATATCGGTGCTTTATATTTTGTAAGTGAAGCTGTTGTATGAAGAGGTGTTGCTACGAATTCAGTGTGTGTCCATTTTTTCTTTTTTTTTCTTCTTTTTTTTTGAAGAAATCGTTTTAGGCGAACGAAAACTAAGGGAATTTGGCGTGCGAGCAAGTGCATTGTGATTTTCTTATTATAGGCATGGATTTTTTGTACTCTGGGGTAATTTCAATACTTATAAATATTAACGAATTTATTCACTAATTAGTTAATGAAATTTAATTTCAAAGGGCATAATTATGCTTATTAATATATATATTCATTTGTGTGAGATTTGAAATTATTGGTCTCTCAATGATGCAGTGATATCGTGTTAGCCTACAAATTATTAAATTGAAATAAATAAGCGAATTGGTAGTTTTGTGAGTTATTGTAATAAGAATAAAAAATTTAAGATCCTATCTATCTTGATTAAGTAAACTCTATTGCCGAATAAATTGTTCGAGTATAATTCTCGTCCATAATAATGCTTAAACATTGAATAATCTAAATATTTAGTATCCTTTTATTTCGGCAATAAAATACCCGACACTAAAACGAAAAATCTATTCCCCAGTTATTGTTTAACGAAAAACTGTGCGCGCCCGTACTCTTGTAAGTGAATTTCATTGCGTTTATTCTTTTATCATATGTAAAAGATATTTAACATTATAGCGAATGATATGAAAAATTTCATATCCAAAGTTATATCTTGAAAATAAAAAATTATATTCCGTGCCATCAGTAATTCATACGATCTCCTTGCTACTAAATTTTCGTTGGTAAATAAAATTACGTTTGGTCAACGAAGTCATACCATTAATATATATATATATATATACACATATACATCTATAATAAACTCACTGTAAAGTGAGTAGGGAATAAAATCATCTATGCACTTCACTTGCTAGCAATTTCGTTATATTTCATTGCTCATTCGAGGTATCTAAAAGGAACTGCACGACATGCATCGAAAAACTACTGCAACGTCCATACAAGTTTGAAGTAAAATTGCGAGGGCATGTCAAAGTGGTCTTCATAAAGAAAGGCTCACTACCATGAATGAGAATGTATACGTGAAGGTGGAGAAAATAGATGTCTATGAAATTTATTTGAAAAGCAGAGTTCAATTTATATTGTCAGCTTAAACAAAATTTAATTAAGAGAGTAGATTTCATTAGACTGGCTCTATTTCGTTACTTAATCGTTATTTAAGCGTTCAAAGTTCATTCGATTACTCGAACACTTCGTAAGGAATAAGGAAATCAATTAATTTATTTACGGGATGATTTAAGATATAACGTTGTCAGAACTTTGAAAATTACGAATTTTCATTCAAGCGTATGAATGATATTCAAATGGCAACATTTAATTTCTCTTTATAAACTTGTATTGTTCAGTGGTCTCATAAGTTTTTTCTACATTCTTTCCCCCGCTCTAATTATTTAAAACTTTTACGTCAAATTTACATCGCATTACAAGATTCCACATTGGCCAGCTTAAAAAGCTCTTACCATCTAACTTTTGCATATAATTACCGAAGCTACTAAGTCTTATTACTCAATAATAATAGGCATCGATTGCTTTCCTCGAAAATAGCCAGATTTTTGAACGCAAATGCACAGCCAAGTTCTACAGAAAAGAAGAGAAAAAAAAAGCAGAAAAAAAATAGAGAATCTTATAAATTTCGCAAGTCTTTGAAGGATATAAATAGATTTCATCTATTATGTGAGGAATGGGGCGGTAAACGTTAAGTTCAACATCTTGTATTATATTAAAGAGAGAAAAAGAAAGAGGAAGAAAAGAAAAACATTTTAAGATTAGTCGCGTTATAAATATCTTCAAGGAATTTTTCATTGTTTAATTCTTCAGAATTTACTCGAGGCATTAAATAAAAATTGCTCGACTCCAGTTGGACAGAATTAAGTAATGCCCAGGCAGAACTCTCAAAGTGAATTTTTCCTACCCGACCATTCTTTTTCCCGCCCAGGGAAAAAGAGGACACGGGCTCTTTCCAGGAGATGCTCTCGATCTCATTAAAAATTGATCCGGCACTTTGCCGTTTCATGGCCTCGAACGCAAAGTAGGTCGACTCGAACACGGAATATCGGCCGTGCGCTCGTCCTCTTCACCTAGGCTCCATTATCCAGTCCACGAGCGCATCACTACCCCCATGAACAAACCCACCCCCCAGGAGCCTTGACTCCTCTACGTGTGCGTGGCCTCGGCTCGACGCCCACCTCCTCCTCCTCCTCTCCTCTCCTCTCCACTCCTCTCTCAATGAGAAGCGCGCGACTCTCGCGCTTAAGAACTCGGGCTGAATTATGCTTCTAGCTCGCGATCAAACCTTCATTTCCGCCATTCACCGGACATTTATTATGCTGCCGAGGTGCTCCCTAATGTTGCAATATACGAATGAAGTATTGAGGAGATGCGCGGAGGCACTGTGCCTTGCCTAATGAGTCACTCGGTGACGATAGCTATGCGCTTCTTCCTATCCGTGGATTATCGGGCTGAGCTTCTCCATTTATCCTCTCTCTCTCTTTTTCTCATTCCCACGATTATAATGAGTCCATTATGGGCAAGGTGCACACCTAACCCACCCACACATCTTTCATTCTCACCGTTGCATGGTGTGCCTGCCTACCTCGTCCACCGACATTTGACTGTAAAATATTTGGCTAGTTTATTCGACAAAGATTTATGTTTTCGTGAGAATTAAAAAATTCACATCATTCTGTGAATTGATGTCGATTGCTTTATATTAACGAGGCTCAGATTTATTTGTCCAAGAATTAATGCCAATTTCCCTTAAGAAAACTAAAATTAATGCTCAGCCGTCATAAAGCGACCCCTATTATTTTTAATTTAATCCCAACGATAAACACTAAAACAAGTGCTGTAAAATAGTAAAGAAAATGATAAATCTTAAAAATTAAAATATTCGTTAAGATACGTGAAAGCGAAGAAAAAGACGGCTCTCGAGCATCGAGAATACCGCGGAGAATACATTGAAAATGTTCAAAACAGCAAGTAACACGCCAATATCTTTCTTCCCTTGACTCGTATCTCGAGTCTGGCGCGCAACATCTTGAACATCGCAGATTCTTCAGATGCCGTGGATTAACAATAAAAATGCCAGCGTGAAATCACGTATTCCCAATAAAATCCATAAGCAAGCTCGTACGCGATAAAGAGAGAGGAGAAGGTGGGTGGGGGGGGGGGAGGGCTCGAGACTCGTTTGGCCCGTACGAGGGGATGAAGCGAACGAGGGTGGGGGGGGACATCGGTTGAAGAGTTGAGTTCAGGTGGCAGGAGGATGTCGATGTCGTACGTCGTGGTGCGTCGGAAGAAAGGGAAACAAATGGTTTTGCGGGGCTATTTATGCCCGACCAGCCGAGCCTTAACTCACGACTCCGGGAAAGCGGCACTCCTGAACACTTCCAAGACGCAATTCCTCCGCTTTAAGAACGGCATTTCGGTAAATCGAGGTTTTTATAGCGACGACTGCCTTCCACGACCAACTGGCACACCAAGACAATTACTTTCGTTTGCATCTAAAGCAAGCCTTTCGCTTTCCTCGAGGTGCCTCCAAACGTGCACGAGTCTCTTTGGAATTTGGGCCCTCGCTTCTATTGCTTTGCCCGATCGAGCACTCGGTGGCGGTCATATGTGTGTGCGTATGAGTAGCGATAAGTGGATAATGTCTGGCAGCATTGGGAGAGCCTCTGCCAAGGTAAATCAGATTGGAATTCGATTTTGCGAACAGTGTGGCTTGACTTTGATGGCGCGCGTCCACTGTCTTCTTCTAGCCACCTGCCATAAATAGTAAAAGGCTAAATATATAAGCAAAAGTTTATTTATTATTAGGGAAGTGAAGCGAATGTTTGGGTACATAATAAGGGAATATGAGTGTCGCTATCGAGAGAAATGCCAGCGAGGCTCGATACTGGGACGCCGAGAGCTGTAGCATAAAATTTGTTATATATTCATTGGAAATATGACATTTTATTTCATCGTGGAAATATAGAATAAAGTAATGGATGCATGGAAATGCAGTTGTATTCTCGTTGTCCAGTCCCTCTCTATTTTGCCAATGTGCTCCCATTCTCTTCTTTGCTCGCCAAACGCTTGCTATAGAATTGCGATATGATGACATGTCGGCAAGCTCAGCCACGAGCGAGCGAGAAGCTCCGATTAGAAGAGATGACTATCAGTGAAAAAGGCAGTTGTATAAAGTGGCGAAATTGAAGAAGAGAGAGAGAGAGAGAGAGAGAGAGAGAGAGAGAGAGAGTAAGTCGCTTGTTACTATGTCGCGGTTAAAATAACCCTACTACCCTTTGTCCTCTCTCTCTTTTTTTTCTCTTCACCTCCTTCTTCCTCTTCTTCTTCTTTTTTTGGAAAGGTAATGGCTTTAAGCAAGTTATCTCTGTCCTTTTTATACCACCGAGTTTTCAAATTACTCCACTGGCTGCAAAGGCGCACGAATAAAAACATCCCCAACGAGTATTGGCCGCACATGCACATATACATTATCCTCGCTGCTATTGAAAGAAAATTACCAATCATGATGTTTTTAACGGCTTCTTTTATTATTCATTGTATAGCTGCGCGTTGCGTAATAATTTTATATGATTAGGTTTTGGCCGATGAAAAATCAATAAGCGTTTTGGAATAGTGTTTGCAGTGGAAGCTCGACGAGAAGCTTATCAAACAATGATAAGTTATACTTTCAATTTCGCACTGATCGAGCATTCCTCTAAGGCTCTCTCCCATGCGTCTCCTGGCGTAATTGCAATTCCATTTGCGATGTAAAATTTCTTCTAAACAATCTTCTAAACTCACTCAATTATTGAGCGAGCATGAAGCATTCTTGGTTACCGAGGAATTCTCGTAGCGATTGACAAATACAGATAATTTTCAAAATATTGGTATACATTAATAGTAAACAGAGGCGCCTATTAATGTTTGCGTAGAATTTAATTGACAACCTCTTGAGTAGATTAGGTTCCAAGGCATTAAACTTACAGATTTTATATATTTTTTCAGCCACGCACATTTTCGTATCGAAGAAGCTACACTCTAGAAGATTGAAAATACTTCCCTATAAATTGTCATAAAAATAAAACAGACGACACTCGGACTGATAAATAATTCAATTTTCGATTATTCAATTGCGCGTAATTATTATGCCAGGGTAAAGTTTACGAAATTACTTTATTGACGTAATCTTTTAGATTGCGTACATTATATACGTACACTCATTCCTTAACTAATATTCTTTAGACAGCGACACTGCGACTATCAACACACGTGCGTTTTTAACTTTTTTGTGCTTAGCTTTTAACGCTAATTCCTTGTCTCTATTAAATTACCGAATAGAATAGCAAGGATAAGAATGACGTCAGCCGTTTAATATTTTACTATATTTACCTGATCTTGGTGCGTGTATGTAAATTGGCACGGTGGCGCTGATAATGAATCCATTCTATATAATTGATTATTTATCGTTCGTTAATAGTCATTCAAACAGGAGCAATACCTTTTCTCGTTCAATTAGCAATCAAAGCTTCATTTATCGAATGAGACAGCCAAGAAGAAAGGAACTCTTCTTTGATCAGATCTTTGAATTTGTCAGTGCACAGGCAGGAGGAAGAGATCGTGTAAATTAAGACAGCGGACCTATTATAATTCGTCAATTATAACAGAGGCTTGAAAAACAGCGGAATAAAGCTGTAGGAGCAAGGTCGGAGAAATATTCGTGAGTTAGTAGGAGGGATGATGAAAGAAAGGCGGGGCGAGTTTGTCTTGGGAGCCAAGTTCGATCGACGGCCGGAGCAGTTGGACGAATTTTTCGGGCCGACGCTCGTGAACCCTGGCATTATTCAAGATTTCTCTTGGTGCAAAGAAAAAAAAAGAAAAGCCGGCCGACGCTCTCGTCGGCAGGATCGAGTGCGGCCAAAGGCAAGAAGGACAGGACGAGCCTCCCTCTTGCTGACCCTTGTAGCCGATGAGGTCAAAGTCTTCCTTTTAGCTCGAGCCCTCGAGACGGCTTTTTACACAAAGTTCCCAGCGACGTGTGGCGTCGCTCACTTTCTGCCAAGTCATTTTGTATTTCCTCGAAGACTGTTACCGATATTTAGCCGACCAATTAACCGACTCCACTTTTTTGCCGGGCACCTGTAGTTGACATCCCCGCGCGTCCGATGCGCTAATGCCTATCGAAACAAAAACGAGGTTTAATTTAGGAGCTGCGCCTGACACTCTAACAAGCTCTCGTTTACACCGGCTAAGAAAAGTTCCCTCAAGTTCCGCTTTCTTGCACCTAACCAGTTCAATTTTATGACACTCGAGAGTCTTTTTAGCTTCCACGGCGCTTTAACTCACTTTCGATCTCTCAATTAACCACTCGCTCCCCTATATCGGATCCCCTAAAATGAAAAAAAACAACAATCCACGCCAATAGTACGTCAAAGGAATAACTTGCACTTTGCCCGCAATGAATAATTACAATTACCATAAGAATTATTGAAAATCACGGCTTCGTTGCGAAGATAATGCTATTTGAGTTGACACGTGCGAGCCGCCAACGACCAACAACAACGTCAAACGTATCGTCTTCGGCTTTGTTCTGCCTTAATGGTCGCCTTAACGATGCCGCCAATCGAGTACAAAACCCCATAGAATCTGGATCCTTGGCAAATGCCATTATGTATTATGCCAATGGGGCTCGTTTCATAAGGAGTTGCAGTCGTACGTGAAGGCCCACGTTACTTGTTGCATATTTCATGTGGGCGATTTTAATGAACTTTAATGGACTAATGGACATTTTAATGAAAAAAAAAATGGAATAATCGGAACAATAGCGAAATGGTAGAATCGAGCAAGAAATTATCGTGTGATTATTATCGATTGAGGCGATCGCATTCGCAAGTTTTTTTTCATTTAAAGTAATGCTTGATTGCTCGAATGAGATGTACCGATGCGCAATCGACCTCCTATATATAGAATAATCGAAGAAGTTTGTAATTTTCACTTGGGAATTAGTAAGAGAGATGAGATTACTAATCTCCAAGAGTGACTGCGATTCGCAAGCAGTTTTTTTCTTACAAACCGGCAAAAAAAAATGTAGTCTCTCTTTAATTATGAAAACTTTCCAACATCTCTACGTTCGATCTTATGCAGAAATTCTTATGCTTCAACATCAATCAAAGCGCTAATAATTTGCATAAACGTATAGTTTGTTATTTCTACCAGAAAACTTCTTAAGTTCACGTCAATTATTTATTTTAATAGCTTCAGCCGCTTTCTATTACTCCTCGACTCAAGTTTAATTGTAACCTACTTTTTATAATTTGCATTTACTCCCTTACAGAAAAATTTCGAGACCTCTATTATTAGATATATTTCACATTTCGCAAGAGGGACGAGTGAGCAATTACTTTTATTCTTTTCCATCCGTCTATTGTATTCATCAATAATACTTGGTTAGACAGTGGATGGAGATTTTATAATTTCCTCGTCATTCAAATATAATATTTTTGCCCGACACGGTGTCAAAATTTTCCATGAAAATGCATCGAAAGCTTCAGCACTCGCCCCAATAAATGTATCGCTTATTTATTTATTTATATTAAAGGCAAGCATTTAAATTGCACGAAATAAAGAATGTGAGGGCAGCTCTTACAACACTAAAATTGTTCAATTGTTTCTTTTGCAGAGGTGCCTTCTCCATAGTGCGGCGATGTGTGCAAATGAGCACGAATAACGAGTTCGCGGCGAAAATCATCAATACCAAAAAACTCTCCACCAGAGGTAAGTTCCTTCACAACCACTCAAATAATGCTTACCTTGTATTACCTCCCGATGGCCCAGGCAATTAGAGAGCACTCGATGTTATTAGAATCGTGCCAAGTGTCTATTCAAGTCTCGGCATGCAGTAATGTCTTGAAAAGAAGGGCCGCAGCACCTTCCAACGTTAAAATCAGATTCCTTACCAATACACGCATATTATATACACACGTCACATACCATGACACCCATATGATTTCGGACGATTAAGGCATAGGAATTTGAGCTTTTTCCCTATGGCTTAGCCAAAGTCTTGATAACGTGAGATAACGATTCGTTAATTGTGCGGCATTTTGCATCAAATGCCAATCAACTGTCATAAGGAATATCTGTATAGTTAATGCCAATTCTATAATATTAATTTATCTCTATACAATGTATTTTCAGTACAATTCAGTACTAATTACGAGGGTCCAGTATTTTTATCTATAAATAATATTTATCTGTAAAGAGATTCTAATTTCATTAATATTGTTCGAATAATTGCAATAAAGAATGTTGTATAATTTTGTTAGGCATCCGCTATTTAGTTTTCGTGGGCTCAGTTTATCTGAATCGACAGCCCATTGATAGGGATTTTTACCTGCTTTAGTGTATGCACTCTCAGATATTGAAGAATGTGGATATAATAAAAGTAATTAATGGGATTAATTAAATTGTTAAAAATTTTAAATGATTATTCAATAATTTATTGTATAATAATGTATGGACAATGAGCGATATAAATTGATGACTCTTACGAGTCAATAATAAATCGAATCTATTATCCATTTTTTAATTACTATTTTAATTGACCTAATAATGTTCTTAATACAATTTCCTTTTGTTTAATTATATAAATTCTTAGATTCGAGTCCAACTGTACTGAACTGAGCCAAGTTCCCTCATCTTAAAATGTCGGCAATTATTCAATATTTTTCCTTAAGTGAGTGAGTGAGATTTCTTAAAAACTTTAATATGGCAATGGCCAAAATGCTCCTTTTGAGATTCAAATTGAAGATTGTGCGTTAACCGAAAGCAACTAAAATCGCGCCAACTTGTTGTTAAAAATTAAATTACATTAAATTAATTAAATCCCATTGGTATTTTGATTTGTATATTGACTATTGATCCTACAACAACCGATCGAGATTCTCCAACGCCTTGATCATGCCGATGATTGGGTTCAGATGGCCAAGCTTCCTCATTATATATCCATGGAGGACTTCTCCACCATAATTAATGTTCTCTTAGTTGGCAACTGGCAATTCCCCTTGAAGCACAATCTGCTGGATTTTATATGCCTCGAACATATTTCTATTCTCCATCTGGATTTAATTCTTCAACTTTTATTACTTTACTTCTCGCAACGTCTTTCCAGCGTGACGCGTGCGATTCAATAATCAATTAACAATTACCCAATGTAAAGTAACGCTTCAATCTGTCCACATACAATAGCATTAACTTGCTTGGAAGCTTTACATACCGAATTTCTAAAGCGTTAACAACCACCAGGTTTCGCCTTTCCCATCATCTCCGTCGTCACCCTCTCGGTCCACCTCACCCAGGATCCTCGTGTTCGTCGTGTTCGTCGCCATGCCCTTGACGATCATGACTACTTACGCTAAAAAATGCTGCCCTGACTTAAGCTGCTGACTTAGGCCACTTCATTACCCTGGTGGAGTGCCTGTAATCTCTGAGCCAAGTCACCGCGCGGTTGGCTCTGCGGAACCTTAACATTCTTACAAGGCCCATACCAGTTTGCAGAACAGTCTGCATATCCCTGAATCCTATCCGGTGGCATATGAGGTGAAGCTGCAAGAGTCGACTTGGACATTAAAGTGACCAAGGTATATAGCTCCGCATCACTATCCGCAAAATCTGTGTCTTTGCCACCGCAGAGGTAACGAGGCCCAACATGCTGAGTTGGGCCATCTCCTCGATCCCAGGGCAGAACCTCGATATCGCTCTTCTGACTAGCCTCTTTGCATCTTCATAATCCACATTGGTTCTGTGTGTAGCTGCAGGTGGTGTGCCGAATCCAAGTTTAGAATCATCCGAGAACTCCAGCAGCACGGCGCGTATATTGCCAACTCCTGCTCTCTCTCTCTCTCTCTCTCTCTAACACATAGATTGTACTGCACCAGTGGCCGATCATATATATATATATAAGTAAGGAAGGAAGCTATTGTTATCCAAAGTAGTACATCTGATATTTCTAAATTGAAATTTGCTCCTTTACGTATTATGTCATTAATTTATCGACCTGAAAATATTAAATAATAAAATATATGTATATGTATATATATATATTAACAAAAACTATATTATAAATATATATTCAATAAAATATTAATATACCTATTAAGAATATCTGTGGTGGAATAATCATGATTAATTAGCACGTTGTTAACATAATTTCATCTTCTTTTAGAAATTCAGTATGTAAATCTTCCAAACGAGTTAATGCTATTGTCACTATGACTAATATCTTCGATTTTATATGGCTCAACTTCATTATCCAAATTTTTGATGCTTTGTATAAGAATTAGTTGTCTTTGAAAGTTCAATGAAAGCTCAGCATTCACTATTTCTACGAGAGTTCCTGTGCTGTATGGCGAACATTTTCATTTCTAGCTCTTGTCATATTTAATTTTTCATTGCAAATCTACGTATCCACAAACTTGTAATAAACTGAAATATTAAAAATTTATTACAAACATATGAATATTATTGACAAATTTATTACAAACATATGAATATTATTGACAAATTTATTACAAGCATATGAATATTATTGACACAAACTCTTTAATTTCATACAATGTATTACAGCATAAATTGTATAAAACACTAATACTTTTTTTTTTTTTTAATAATTCTTTGATTTTTAAATTCAATTTCTATTTTACACACATATAATAACGATAACTTCCTTCCTTACTTGTTCATATACATATATATCCGGCTCGAAGGACCAAAAATGTTAGGCATTCGCTGTCTAGTTTTCGTGGGCTCAGTTTATCAGAATCGACGGCCCATTTATAGGGATTTTACCTGCTTTAATGTATGCACTCTCAGATATTGAAGAATGTGGATATAATAGGACTTATTACTAATTATTTAATGATAAATTCCTTATTGTTTTGTACAGTGGATGGTATAATTATTGTGCGTGGTTGTATGTGTGTGTAATTGTGTAAAAGTCGCGGGTGATCCGCGAGTGGTGAACGATAATGGCCTTGACGCGTTAATGGAGAGTCAATTGTAAGTTGAAGTCCGCCGTGCGTTAAACCCTTTTTAACCCGAGTTGTATTTGGCAAACCTCTTTGTATGTTATAAGGTTCAATTGTAAGTTGACCCTACGTTCTTTCTCTCTCTCTCTCTCTCACACGTATTGCGCGAGTAGTCCCAAGAACGTCTACGACCCGGATTACAGCAGTTCGTGTTCCAGGCGTGGATACCCGGAAGAGAGTAGCTTCCCTCTTCGTACGTTACTGAGGATTCTTAACTGAAACTTTGATGATAATCGAAGACAACCAAAAGCACACCGGCGAGTCACTTTGCACTCACAGTTCGCATTGCGACTTTTCGCCGTCGAAACTACTTCTCTCTAGTTTACTTA
>JAPYYT010002253.1:0-22590 GCA_030522565.1 Ceratosolen corneri | reverse complement strand
TCCATCCCCCGAATGTATCTCTCACTCGCACCCGTCTAGCCTCGGTCTCTATCTAGCCTCGGTCTCCCTTCCACGCCTGCTTCCTCACATCCCACTCTAAGCATCTGCATAATCACGCTCAATTCCCAATGCTAATTAGAATCCGTACTACGTAGCAAATACGCCTCGACCTCCATCACCTCGTGGTTCGCCTCGCGTTCGGCCACGCCTCGTCATTTCTCACCCCCCCGCCTCTCCTGCCCCTCGGTCTGCTCTGCAAACCCACTTTTTCCTTTCCACCCAGCCCTCGAGCTTTCTTCTTTAGACGCTAATGTCGAATGCTGACTTGTAGCTTGAACATATACAGAGGCGCCACTAAGACTATTTAAAAGTAAACTGGATCGCCTGGACTTTTTTGCCCTCACACAATTTGTAGGCTTCGTCGCCTATGAATTAATTCTTCTCCCCGTCGTTATTTTAGGCCGCCTAATTGATTCGTCTTCTTCTTCAGCAGTGGATTATTCAGTCGTAAATTTGCCCGGCGCAGCCAACAGGCCAGACGTATCCACTCGTTCTTATATACATATATATATATATACATATATATATGTATATATATATACATATATATGTATATATATATAAGCTTCGCTCGAATGACTTTTTAATTAGGATTCTTTCGGTCGACCGCTAATCTTTTGGCGTATTTGCGGACCCTCGGCGACTGCTCTCAAGCACCTCGAATCCAAGGCAAAACAGCGATTTAAGACGTCCATTTGAAAGTACAATTATGCCGTGCTAATCGCTTTGTCATTTCGAGGGGCGAACGAGTCGGTCGACGCTAATAATGCAAATTGCTTTGAGTCTAAAGGATAAATCTTTCCGCGCCACCACGAATTAAATCAATAATCGTCATAAATAGTCAGACGTGGGCGAGTCAATGAATTGAGGATCTAAATCGTTAGAAGCTTTAAACGAATGTAGGATCTATCTTACGTTGTAGCTGAATGCATTTTATGCCGCTCCAAGAGAATCTTCCTTTATCCCGCATTACATTTTTAATTTTAACTACGAATCCTCCACGGTCTTTACAATATTTTTAAAAAAAAATTTTTTTTCCCCTTTATCTCTCTCTCTCTCTACCTCTTTCTCGCTTCCTCGCTTCCTCCTGCCGCCCCGGCCCTTTTTTCCTGTGAATTCCCTTCTGTTCAGCCTGGAAGCAAGATACTGTGAGCCTCTTGACGATAAAAAGCGCACACCTATAAAATAAATAGTAGACTTAATCGTTCCCGCAGGGATGATTGCGGTTCAATGCCTCCTTTTTCCCCCTTTTTATTAGAGTGGGCGTGTGAATGCGTCGCCTCTCTCTCTCTCGAGAGAGTCATAAAAATTATCTTTGCCATCCATGTTCGACAGGTGTAGTGAGAGAAGTGCTGGTCGTGAAGCCGACGCTCTAATTTACAACACAATGGCAGTTATATATCCAGGCTTGGAATTTAGGGTACGAATGAATTGAAATTGGCATCATTCGTTCGGAAGGATCACAAGAATTACGTACACGTTACATTTCGAACCATTGGATTTATTTTCTCTTAAATTTCAGCGACAAAATTAACACAAACACACACACAGAGAGAGATAAACACAAACGCGGTCGGGCACACGCACACGCACACAAGTTAATACATACGCGTATAGATGCGCGCGTACGGGTATGCGTGCGCGCGTGCAGTATAATATTGTGAGTTTGTAAGTTTTGTCGTGCATACAGCTATAGATAGTCGGGTATTGTTATTATTATCATTATTATTATTATTATTATTATTATTATTATGGTTATGATTAAAGAGAATTGTCTAAATTTATAAGTTTCACTAGCGTGATTTCCTTATCAAGTATACTTGTGGATTGTGTGTTTATCCGGTGCATAAGGGCAGAAATATTTGCGCGTAAAACTTTCCATCGCTCGAGCCTTACTCCTATTGCTCGCCCTTCCACTACTAATCGTCCTCGAGCACGCGATCGCGCCCGAAATCTCATTATTACCGAAGCTGGAAGACTCGCGGAAAACTAGCTAATAATTGTTAAAGGTAGAGAGAACAAGGGTGACGATGATCATCGATTCCTCACGCGGCGAGGAAATTCGTTGACTGGCACTCACCGTCGTTCACCCTTCAAATTCAGCTATTCGATATATACGATGAGGATAATGCGTTCCTCCTTGTCCTATCAATGTTAAAGCGCGCACAGTCTTGAAAAGTCCGCGCTTTTCGATATTGAGCATCGCGTAGTGCTCGGGCTGAGGCGCGAGTGGCAGGGGGCAATGTTTTTCAAATGAGCGCTACCACTCGCTCTCGGCAATTGTCTAGGTACGGCGAGTCCAGGGGGCTCCGTGATTTTCCATTTCACTTGTTTGCCGAATTGCAATTAGAATTATGGCGAGACGATTGAAGCACGTTGCCCGGCTAATTGTTTGGCACATCGGCAGAGATGGCCTTACTGGACATGCCTATTACAGCCTGCGCGATTACAGCCGGAGTTGTCAAAACTGTGCGCTTTTCAAATGAAGAATTGATCATTATCGCTGAAAGTGCTATATGCCCACATACATTTACATATACACTTACATATACACATACATATACATATATATATGCGCATATATAGATATATAAATGCATGTATTGCTGACGAATGTCGTGCAGGTGGCGTTGAAGGAGGAAAACCTCGAGATGGTTTTACGGCCTCGAGCACGAAAGGCCGCCGCTTTCGTCGAGAATCTTTAAAAGATTTTTAAACCGCTCTTTCACCACGCCAATTGCACAAACTGATTGAAGAACTTTTTTGAATAAGGTTTCGCGCCCTCGGCCCACGAACATTGCCCAGCCGAGCCTATAGCAGCTTTCGCCATAATCCATCTCCCGTCAAAAAAATCGATATTTAATCCCAAGTAGGAGTGGAGAACCAGCGCGGGTTCGTGTATGTCTGGCATAGGAACCCACGTTGCTTCGACGCTGGCACATTAGGAAGCTATAAAGGTTTTACATGCGCATACGGTAACCTATATAGGAGCCTAAATGTTCAAGGACCCGAGGGGGACTCGAGGCGCCGCGTAGAGTCCCTCTCGGGTTTCGCAATGGACACGACACAACCGTCCCCACCTCCTCCTAGTCAGGAAAATACCAGGATCTTTTTGACCGATCCGCTCATCCTTCGTTTCCCCCTCGCCGCGACGTGCCCCGAGCGTCCCCTCCACCCTCCCCTAACTCCCACGCTCCCACCCTCCCCGCGCCGCAGCTTCAAATTTTCAAACTCTCATTGTTAATGTATCCGCGTGTATCATAAATTGCGATAGATGCGTGTGCGTTTAAGAGCGCGTATACGTGTGTACGTGTGTGCGTAGGTGCGTGTGTGATTGTATGTGCGTGTGTGATTGTGGGTGGGTGTGTGCGTGTATGCGTGTGTGTATGTGTGTGAGCGCGTGTGTATGCGTGTGTATGTGTATATATATATAGGACATATAGGACGTATCGCTTACAAGCAGACGAGGCTCAGAGACTCAAGACGAGATAGAGATTGATAGATACTGGAGAGGAAAGCTCCCCGTCGTTATCCGTTAATCGGCCGGGTTGGGGACCCGTAATCAGAAGCGGCGCGAGTAGCCCTGGGCGTCGTATAGCTTGCAGAGGCTGTCGGCCCTGCCGCTGTGCATCCCCGGCACCGAGACCGAGACCGAGAGCGCCTCCTGGTGCTTGAGCAACTGGCGGCGGCGCTGCCAGGTGAAGGTCCACGCGGCGATGATGGCAATTTGAGCGACTAGGAATACGGTGCCGGCGACGATGGCCTCGCCCAGGTTCATGCACACGCCCATGAGGCCGGCGGTCGTTGTGCTGACCCCGAGGCCACCGAGGCCACCCTCGTCCTCCACCTCCACGTACGCGCCCTCGCGGCCGAGGCTGCGGTTCGACGCCTGCTCGAAGCCGAACTTGTCCGTTATCTGGATGGACTGGACGAGGAGGAGATCCTCGCGCATCGGGGAAGCCGCGGCCGAGCGTCGGCGCCGACGCCCGTACGATATGACGGAGCGCAGCTCGCCCGTCGACTCTTCCTGGTCGCACTGCACCGGCTCGCAGCTCGGCATGCACGGCGTCACCAGGGCGCGGAACTGCACCACCTCGGAGCTCGGGAACTTGAAAGCGTCAAAGTGCGACAGCAGAATCTGAAAGCAAACAAGAGCCAACCGTTAATATTGACGTTGCTACTGTTGTTGCTGTCGCTTCTGCTGCTGCTCCTGCTGCTGCTGTTGCTGCTACTACCACCACTACCACCACAATTACTATCGCTACCATCGCTAGTCGTTTTCGTGAAAATTTTACGCCTTCCCGTCCCTCCACTACTTGTTTATGGCTTTCGCATCGCGAGTTCCCCATCACCTTCGCTGCCTTCCTAAACCCCCATCGAGCTCAAACACGATTACGCTCTTTGCATTCGTTCCCATTAGCGGCAAAAACTTGGACAAGCGCCTCAATTGTTTCATTTACAATTAGGTGCGAGAGTATGCTCATTATTGATTTCAAGATTCGCTTTAGATTTCCATCATAGATTTAGATTACCCCTCATCTCATGCCCAACCACTCATCACTCTTAATGCCCAATGACATATCCTCCATATTCGCCTGTCGTTACTCCAATTTTTAACTCCTCCGCTCGAGTCGCTACCTCCAATCCCCATCACCGCCACCATCACCTCCGATAGTTTTTCCCTCCGATAATTATTCAATGTCACGGGACCATCTCGCCTCGTCTACATTATTCACTCGCGGGTCCTCCCAAAATCCCGTCGCCACATGCCGCCTCATCCCATGAAATCCAGAGTCCAACTCGCTCACCTGCCCCAATCCCAAAAACCTCCGCTCTCCTACCTCACCCTCTCCTCGGCCAATTCCGCGAATTTTCCGACAACCAAACGCTCGAGTGCCGATTGCACAGCTACCCACCTCGCCCTCTACGCCACCCTCTACATCACCCACAACCAACTGCCCACAACTCGCCTCGTTAATAATTCCTCGGTGCCCGAGAATGCGCAGACCCGCCAATCCTCACTGCCCCACCTTCTCACTCTCCTAGTTACTCTCCTCCCTTCTTTTCTTCGACATTCTTTTCGACATTCTTTTCGACCTCAAACCGCATCCTAGCTCTCGCGAGGTAAGCACGCGAGCTTCGGCCTCACGTCGGGGGGGCGCGTGTGCGTGCGTGTGGGGGGGGGGGGGGAGGAGGGAGGGGGCAGGACGCGGAGGACGAGTAGGAGTGCGGCGTGATGTTACTGGGCGTGGGGGGGGGGGAAGGAGGATAACCGAGGCGTCGGTTATTCGCCGCCGTCGCGCATCCTCATTATCGCCTATAAATAGGCGCGGGCTGCGTGCGTACTTTTTGCCTCGGAGGACGCGCCTCGTTAGATCCCGGAAGTGGAGGGCGAGGGCGGCCGAGAGGGCTGCCTGCCACGAATTTACGAGCGCCAGGACGTTAGGGAGCGTAGGGCTCTCGGAGTGCTCGTAGTAAGGCTGCGCGTGATCGGCGCTCCCAAGGAATCCGCGGATAGCGCGTCACGCAGAATGCGGATGCGCGGGTCCGCGCGCAGTGTTGGCGGACAGATCGGCACTTCGCACGCTTTTCCCTCCAATGAGCACATGGCGCCTGTTGCGACCGCCAGCGTCTCGTCCTCCTGGGCAGCTCCCCCCCCTGGCCTCCGTGGCTTGCGTGCCTCCTTTCCTGCTCTTTATTAGTCAAGATCGTACAGCGGCAATTATAGGGAATTACGATGGGAAAACGTGAGAAGCCGGCATTTTTTTCTGCCCCCCTCCGTCTCCCTCCTCAACCACCCCTCGCCACCTCTAAGCCCCCACCCCCCTCCCACCACCACTTTCCCATGGTGTAGGGCGCGGGAATGGCTTCCTCCTTACACGCCATTTACATCCATGTTTATATATTACATGACCCATTTTACGAGACAAATTCCCCCGACGACTCTACCTCCTAGAGATTCCTAGATAAGTCATTGCAATTACCAACAACCGCACAGTCGCTCGATACTTTTTGTCCCGGATACTTTCCTCCTTGCCATCCCACCCCCCCTCTCTAGCTCCCTTTCTCGCTCCCTCTCTCGTGGTATCCTCGCAGCTACGCCCCGGCGATCGCTCGCGCCTGCATATTTGTTGCCCGAACGTGTTTGGTCTTTGAAATTTAATCCAATACTGCGGCCATTAAGGATGCGGCTTCCATAAAGGAAATTGAAAATAAATTGGAGCGAAATAAGCTGGACTTTTAATCGGGAAGGACTCGGCTACTTTGCCCGAATAGCCAACCTCAAATAGCTGATAAGATTGATTTTTACCGAGGCATACTTACTACCCCCCCACCCCCACCCCACCCCTCGACGATCAAGCTCGAATGATCGCCTGGACGAGCTAGGGCCCAGCACCACACTGACAACACACGTCCCTCGCAAAAGGTCGCAAAAGGCCCAGAGAGGAAAAAGGGAACTCGCACGAGTCTCACGTGCCGGCCAATTAAGGAGGCTTAGCCCACTTACGTCACCACTCCTCCTCCGGCGAAGCTTCGTGACTCTCGGCTTATCCCGCCGATCCCGAGCATAAGCGCGCACGCCTTAAGAGGAGGAGGGATCCATTGACTTGTCGCCGGTCCCGACTTTATTAACGCACCACCTCGTCATTGCCCGCGGCCCGCCTCCCTCACTCCACTCCCGACTGTTGCGCCCCCCCCCCACAGCCAACTCCCAACGTAAGCAGCGCGCTCCTCGAGGATTACGAGGAGGGCCGCTCTCATAAATGTAGCGGGACATCAGTGGAGTCGTAAGCTTATATGTTTACGGCCGCGTATCCGCCATCGGTCCACTGGCCGCTGCTGCGAGCTCGATTCCGCTCCTGGGACGAGGAGTGAGGGGCCCGCGGCGGATGTCCTCGCGGGTGTCCTCCCCGTCGCTTGAGAAATGCTTTCAATTACATTGAAAGTCGTGCGCGGGCTCGACCGCATTACGTGACGAACATACGAGTCGCGGATTTTCGGCAAATTTTCCAAAGCTGCGCGGTGGAAGAGGGCCTGGCTGGGCTGATGCCGCTCGTTTTTCTTCCCTGCCGACTAATAAAATGGAGGCGCCTTTGTATGTAGAGAGGCTGTCGGGAAGGAAGCCCGAACGAATAGACCTCCGACCACGAGAGCGGACACCTCCTCGAATTTATGTTTCCTACGCGTAACCACCACCACCACCGTCACCACCACCACCACCAGCACAGGAGCTTGGGAGTAGGTCCTCTATATAGGAAATATCCTCTTTCATCGGCGGCGGCGACGATTGAGTGACGGGAGGCGGCTTCCTATTGGCCGGCCTGATGGGCGAGACGAGCGCCGCGCGTTTTATCACCTCGTGAGGGGGGATGAGGGCTGCTGATACGGCCTCCGAGTGTATATTCGGAGGGGCTGTTGCAAGGGCGTTTGTCTTTTAAATCGAGAGATTGGCGCGGATTTAGTAGCTGACGCCGGGACATTACCCCACAGAATTTGTCGCCCCGACCTCGAGATGTTTTCCGCGATACGTCAAGTACGTGTAGGCTATATATTTAGCAGTGCCAAACCGAGCGTAAGATCGGGAAATTCTGATAGCACGCATGTCGTAAATATCCTCGGCGTACCTCCTCGCACCCCCCACCCCCCACCCACTGTCGGCTCGTCCTTCCCCCTTTTAAGCTTCAAACGTCTTGAGTGCGTTTTTACGTTTGATTCTCGGGCGCGATAGTTTCTTTGCCGGTGCCGTAATATTTTAATTGACTTGGATTATTTATCTTATCGGGTTAGCGGTTTGCTGGATTTGAAAGAATTTCCCCTTTAAAACCGACAGCTTTTGCGCTTTTCTAACTTTCCTCGCTATTAAAATTATTTATGGCGCAGCTTAAGAACGTTGAGAACTGTAAGATCTAGAATTTCAGATAGCACTCGCGTCATAAATATTATTTTTATTCCCCTTTACTTCCTAAAATACTTGAATAATTTTGATTTTACGATTATTTTTATTTAATTTTAACGGCCCTGCTTTCTAATAATAATTAAATCCGATGATATATAGATGCATGCCGAGCTGTAAACAGGGACTTGACGTTTCTCGAGCGATTAAGCATTACCACGATCATTTGCAAATTACCGCGAGAAAAGTTACAACTATGTACATTATTATCCAATTGCAATCTTAATCGCTTGAGTGTTTAATAAAATAAATATAGAAGATACAGAAAAAAATTGTTTACCCTCATCGCGCCGGCTCCTCTCGCCTAGAGCACGACGAGTCCGTAATTGCCACTAAATTGACGTCAACGATACTGTCAATTGACAATTGCCAACTTAAGTTAAATGTTGGTCAATGTTGTTGGTGAAAAAATTTATGATAATGCTGGCGGTGTAGCAGCGGATGAGCAAAAATAATTTACATTTTTAACGTACAATTTCGACGTACAATTTTAGGCTACTTTGTTGCTTGCAATTCGACATGAATACTCGCAAAATCAAAAGAACCACCAGCACATGTAAATGTGGAGGCATTGCTGTCGTCACTTGAGCGTACGATTAACTCGTAACAACCATTTCCATTATATATTCCTTAACAAAGTAACGCGATTAAGCACTAAATCTCATTTAAATATCTTACGCAATTAAAGTCAAGTGGGGTTATGGAAGCTTGGCGCATCGGCGTAATTATAATAAGCTCATTATGCTATTCCCTCAATATATATAATGTCAATAGTTTTCTTCTCATTGCCTCTCTCTCTCTCTCTCTCTCTCTCTATCTCAAATTAGAGAAATCCCTGCATTAGGTTTACGAAAGAGAAAAATCTTTAATACAGCTCTCTCGTATAATATTGGAGAATTTAATTGCATCGCGGCAAAGAATATCTTTTACTATGATTACATTCGTGTAACTGTAATGCCGATGCTTCGATTTACTTGGCAAGCAAATCTCCACAACACATACCCAGCAAATTATAATTTTCCCGCACTCTCCTCGCCAATGACACAATTACAATAAATAATCGCCCAACCATTACGCATCTTCTGTTCCAACGGAGCTGAATAATTAGTTGGCACGACGCATAAAAAAGTATCTCTGTCGATATTTTAGAAAATTCTTTAATATAAAATGAAAAGCTTGTGACTTGGTCCTCCATTGAATAATCGATTTTCTCTTACTTTCCAAAATAATTAATAAACTTTTTCTTATGCGCCTAGATAGCATTATGGGTTTAAGGAGGAAAGATTGTTAGGCATAGAGGGAGCGTGAGAGAGAGGGAGGGAGGGAGAGAGAGAGGGAGCGAGATGAGCGGCGGGAGGAGGACCGGAGGAGGGCAGGCAGCGAGCGAGAGGGATGGGAAAAGTTAGCACAAGATAACAACGTATTTTCAAAGCATCAACAGCTAACATTTTTATCAATTCCCATCCGTACGTAAGTTTTAATTACATTCATTAAAGTATTTAAGGTGCGCGAGAGGAAATTTTTAAACTTAAGCCAGCCCGACAACTTGCCGCACCGCGTTTGTTCCAACAATTTATTTCGCCCAAAAGCTCCCACTATAATTATACCCCATGTGGACCTCCGCGCCATGGTCATTAATTATATGCGCCACTTGTTAAATATCTCGAGCTCCGCGAAAACAAGTAGCCCGCGGGCTTTTTACGGGGCTTTTCATCTTCTCCGCAAGTGCTCCGGCCCAACTCAGACTGCCCCTCCGTGTCATTACGCGTTTACCTGAGCGCGAGGAGTCTCGCCTCCGTCTCCCCCGGCGACCTCGACTCGCCCCGATATTCCCACTTAACGACATTGGCCCGCGTCCGTCGCCACCCCTCCCACTATTTATATCCCGCCGACCCGGCCGGCCGAAAGAAATTTGGGGCCCGAGAGGCGAGCCGCGACTCCCACTCCACACCCACTTTTCCCAACCTCGATCCTTATTAACGTGTCGGCTCGAGGGGAAAGCAGCTGGCCCGCCGGCTTAATAGACACGCTACTTTTCACTCCCCCGCCATCCCCCGTCGCCCTCCCGTCGCCCTCCCGTCGCTCTCCCTTTAACCACCGCAGCACGGCCAAGTTGCCGGGGCAAGCAGCGGCCAGAAATTTCCGAATGAAAACGAATGCTTCTTTGAGGCGAAACTAATTTTGAATCCAACGCTTTTCTAGCCAGCCGACCGAGCCGACCCTCCAACTTTCATCAACTTTAATAGACAAAGTCACCGCCGCCCTCCTTCCTTCTCCTTCCCACTCGGCTCCGCCCCTCCCACTCCTCGCCCCATAATGAAGCTACAACAACTCGCTGCCACTCGCGCCACTCGGCCAAATGACGCGTAATGACGCGTTAAACGAGACGTTGCCGATCGCTTGGCCACACGAGCGAGCGCGCACCCGATTATTGTCCTCGCGGGCCGAGTCTTGGCGCCTGCCCTCCCACCCCCCATCCCACCCCCCCATTCCCAATGTAACCGCTCGCTCTTTATGGCCGCTCACCGAGTCGGACTCGCGCTTTCCCTCGGCTCGGCTGTTGTTACGCCGGCGGGCGGAAGGTGGGGTATGGGGCTGGGGGGGTTGGGAGTGCGGTCGCGCCGATCGTAGCTAATGAGAAGTGAGAAATATCGGCGGACGAATGGACTTAACGACGCGAGTCGTAATATGTAAATTGTATGCCAGGATGCCTCGGTAATGCGAGTTGTTGGAGCGCCGACGGAGCACGGCCGAACAACAAAAGGAGCGTGGGAGATAATCCTCGAGCTTTCCCATCCCACTCTCCCGTTGTTGTTGCTGTTGCTGCTGCTGCCGCCACCGCCGCTGCTGCTGTTGTTTGCTTTCTTGGCTTTTATTTTCGCGCATCTCTCGTGGCGCTGGCCGTGGGGGCAGACGTGCTCTAATCCGCGAGAGGGAAGGGGAGATTGAAGCAGCAGCCGAGCGAGTGGGACTGCGGCGGAGGGAAGCCGGGAGGGAGGGATGCCGGGAGAAAGAGAAATGCGACCGAGTCGTCGGGGCTGCCCTCCGTTGCCGCGATCACTCGCCCCTTTCGAGTTCAACGGGATTCCGAGGTGATGCGGTAATGGGCCGATTTACGGTAACTGGCGATCATTTCTTCAATCGATGCTCGGATGATGGCGCATAGGCACACGAATCTTAAGGAACTTGGAAAATCGTCGGCTCGCTAAGGACAATTTTGTATACACAGAGACATTTTTTCCATCGGGTGGCTCTCGCTGCCCTCTCCCACCTCTATCCTCCATCTCCAACATCCACGTCCTCCTCCCGCGTTCAAGTTCAAATTATCTGGCTCCAGGCGGGGAGACGACCAGGAGACGCTGCCCGCCTCGGTAATTCGCGTTCGATTTCGCTTGACAGGCATACAGGCAGCCCCGAGCGCCTTCCAAGAGCTTCATTATTCAAACTTGCCGCGAGACGTATTTTGGCTTGGGTATTATGTTGAAATTAATAAGCGCCAACTCTGCCGTCGACAAGTTTCTCCCAAAGTGCATCTGCCTGATTTGAATCTCGGGAATGAAATATGTTACGTAAGCTCCCTCGTCACTCTTGGCGAGCCGCAAGATTCGGGGGCGAAGAGTCGCGTGTGCTCGAGGACGTCGATATTGCGATATCATGGCGAAGCCTGTTCGCCCTCCGTCCTCATCGCCAAGACGAGAAGAGAGGAGACTTGTCGCCCCGTCGAATCGACCTGTTACGCCGAGTAAATTGCCCCCCACCCACTCCCCTTTACATCCAATCTTGCTGTACGCTCGTAAAATCTGTCGGCATGATTGATTAGCGGGATTTTGCCTCCCTCGTTGGACTAGTTTTATCCGCACTCTGTGTCGCCCGCTGAATTGGGCGTGCGCCGGCGCGCGCACACGTCTGTCCTAAACCGTAAGAAGAAGGAGGGAAGGAAGAACATTTTCCATCGCGCTTTCGTACGATCGCATGCCGCATCTCCTCACATCGCCATCCTCCTTAATCTAAATTCCCATCATAATTGCCATTTGCACACTCATCTCGCGCCTTTTCCAATTCTCTTTCTATCGCTCCTTGAACCTCCAATAGCCGAGGTTCTCGGTTCCGTTGCCCTGATCATTGAAGCGCCTCGCGCCAACGACAATTGCGCGAGAATCGCCCATAGACAATGTCCGGGCGATCGTTGAAAGGTTCAACGCCATAATAATTATAAAAATGAAAGTTGGATAGGAAGTGAAGGCCGGAGGCGACTCACCTTGCCGGATGTCGAGGATTTGTAAAGCGGGCCCATGATGACGTGGTCGGTCGGGCAGCCCCGCGAGTCGATGAGCACAATTTCGCTGGAGTCTACCCCGTCCATGGCGACGAGCTCCCTCACAAAGATCTCGTAAGGGCTGTTGGGGTCGAGGATCTCGAATTTGAGAGCGAGGGGGTCGCCGACCTCGGCCGAGGGGATGGCGTCGCTACCGCTGCGGTCGGTGATCTTCATGGCGACGTTGGGCGAGTCGACGACGACCTCCTCGGTGAGCACGGGATTGATCTCCCCGTGGACGCCAAGGTCCACCTCGTTGGAGACGGTCTTGTTGGTGAGGTCGTACTGGCAGGTGACGGCGAGGCCGAGGTCCGAGCTCGTGACAATGGTGTCGTGGTGCTGAATGACGACGTCGTTGAGGTAGCGGCCGAGGCCCTGCTGCTTCACGTTGCACTCGAGGTCGTCGTAGGCCATGCGTAGCTCGAACTCGAGGGCGCTCTTCACGTCCTGGACGCACGAATTGGGCGAGCCCTTGGCGTAAACTTTGCCGTTGAAGAGCTTGCTGGTCTGGATGCGCGCTACCATGTCGCCCGCGAGGCAGTCTATCGAGACGTTGTAGCAGGAGCTCAATTCGTAGGTGGACGCCTCGGGGACGTCGAGGTACGGCTCCTGGAACGAGAACGGGGGTGTGTGGGAGTAGTGTCGGTTGCATCTCCAATTGGGTGTTTGCCGAGTGAGTCAGCGGCTGATAAGTGGCGGGGACTTGATCTGTATTGGGTGTAGGGCGGTTATGAAGGTTCGTCGAAAGTTAATTGCGATGGTTTAAAGGTTTTGCTGATTGTAGCGAAATGAGGCATTAGGTGGCCAATGTTTTCGATAATATGAATGTTTTCGGGGAGTTGGGGGAACTTTTGAGGGATCGATGAGTAGGCATTAAGCCGTAGCCCTGGCTCGATCGATCGATCAACGATCGGTTTGTGCTCGGATAGCAATAGGCGGATAAAAGTGTGGTGGCCGTCAATTAGTTTGGGGGCTGCGTGCAATCGGTTGTTGGGTCTGTTTGGTACTTCTCGGTGCTAAATCGAATGAGATTGCTCGTTGTTTTTTCAAATGAGTAGCATTGGCCGACAATGGATGAGCATCGTTTCTGCGTATCCTCGGTGGCAATTGACGGGGCGCGATGAATTAATTGGCGAACGGTTTATCGTGGAGCGGGGGGGGGGGGGGGTGTGGATTTGGGGCCGGGAGGAGGCGGAAAAATGTACATCAAAATGTTTGCCCTCCGCGGACTGGGCAAACACATTTATATATTCCTTAAGACGCCGAGGTATTTAAAAATTAGTGCGCAGATAAAAGATAATATTCCGCGCAGATCTCGACATTGATGATTTAAAGTGGCTTTAAAGCGACTGCATAGCCATTCAGATCCGTATGTTTTAATTTAATCATTCCGACTGCCGAGCATTTAAAGCTTAATATCGTATAATAAAATATTAAATGTCTTGAGTAACCTGTTCTCGCGCAAGCCATAGAAAGAGCATTATTAAGCGGAAAAAAAAATGGCGAGCGATACTTTTAAAACGGGCGAGACTTTAAGGGGAATTTACTTTATAATTTATATTAAGCGCTTCTTGTTAATTTATATTCCTAGTGCCATATTGATTATATTTTAGGATCAAGTTTGGATTAGGTCGGATGTTTCGTTAATGCCGTATAGTGTGAGAGAGAGATATATATATGGGACGCGCCTTCCTGTAATTAATGCAGTTGAAATTGTAGCACAGAAAAGTTTGTTAAAGCTTTTATGCTGCGCGGAATATGCTTATGACCACAACATTCTAAGCTTGGTCCAATGAAATGGACGTATAAACGCAAATGAGTATCGATTATTTTGTGATATTTTCAATAGACCGAGGCTTGGCCATTAATTCTCACGCAATTGAGTGGTCTCTCAACCATTATAGGCATCGATGGAAGATGGGGTGGGGGCCGCGTTTGGACGGGAGTTTGAGAAAAGACTCGCTGTACTTTGGCATTCGTAAGGTTTTTGCGGGATTTCTCAGACTCTATGCGCACGTGAAAATCGCATTTCACGGCTCGTGTGGAGTGTGGTGGTGGTGGACTGGCAATTAGATTTCCACGTCGGCGACAATGCGCGCCACGTAATTGCCAATGGAAATTCCCGAAATGTCAATGATGCCCAATTGAGAAAAAGTTTGGCGAATGGGGTGGGATTGGCGTGGTCGCGCAGCCACTACTGTAATCATTATTATTATTACGTTTGCGGATTAACGGCGACGATGCGTTAAACTCGCATTTATATAATAGTTGGAGCGAGAGTGCTTTGCACGATCTAATGGCCACCGAGCCTGTTGAGCCATAAAGCCGGAAATCCGAATTAGATATGGAATGCCGGAGAACAGGATGAAAAAGTCGGGGTGGTGGGGGCGATGTGGCGTCCTTACCTGAATATCGGAGAGTGTCGCTCTGGAATGGTGGCTGAGTCGGCAAACCATATCGCCGGTGTCGCCGTAATCGTAGGAATGACAACGGAAGGGCGAATTAAGGCAGAGCTCCCGGCATTCCTCGGCTGTAGCAACGTCCTGATAAACAGAGTCGACCGTCTTGAGGATGCGGCCCGCAATTTTCTTGAACTCGCAGAGCTTCACCGGCTCATCGACGCAGTGATTCTCGAGGTAGTCGACGCCCTTGGCCGCCTCCAAGGCGCCCGAGCCCGCCACCGTCAATCTGTCCATGTCCGACAACTCGCATGCCTTCGTGGTGTTGGCGTAGTTGGCGGATCTGCAACGAAGAGGAGGGACGGGGGGCCGATTAAATTTTACAACTTTGCACAATTTCGGTTAATCTCGGAGATCAAATGGTGGGGCGGCGCCTCGAGTCCCTCGAGCCCGGCCACGCTCGCAGCCTCGACGCTCACGAGCGCGAAAGCGTGAGATCTAGACTCGGTCGCTAAAACCTCGAGGAGGACTTTGGCTAACCCGAGTGGCAATCCCCCCTACCCGCGTTATTTGAATGCTCAATTTTTCATCGCCGCCATCCTCATCTTTTTATTCGCCCGCGGCCGTCTCCTCCTGAATGCGGGACTATTCGCGCGGCCGCTGCCCCTCCCCTCCCCCCCGTTCAATGTACACTGCGGGCACTTTTTCCCCCCCTTACCTTTATGGATTAAAGGAGCTAATGTCACCATCTGGACAGTCATTGCTTAGCGGACAATGGGGAGAGGCGCGGAGGCTCGGCAGCCGTCAATAGACATTCTTGCATAATCTAATTTGAGAATCGCTCAGGCCACGCAGTCATGCACTCGACGTAACCTATCGCCACTATCTTTCCCACCTCTCGTTCTTCTGGCTATGCAAATGGCTCGCGCGAGCAAAGACAACGCGACTACACGCGTACACGGGGGATCTCGCGTGCAGTCGCTGCTCTTCCCTCGCGTGCGTTAACTGCCGAGGCGGAAGGAAAAATCAATGTGGCTATCGGCGCTCGATCGCACTTTTAACGAAGCCACTCTAGGCTTTCCGGGAGAGCCCCGTCCCTTTCCCATCCCTTTCCCGTCCTCTTTTCCCTCCCTTTCCCGTGTTCCGCTCCCGTCCCTTTCCCGTGTTCCGCTCCCCTCCCATTCCCGTCCCATTCCCGTCCCATTCCCGTCCCATTCCCGTCCCATTCCCGTCCCATTCCCGTGTTCCTCCGCTCCCCCGTGTCCCACTCCCCCGCGGACCGAGGCCCCCTGGCGATAATAATAATTCGATTGTCTTCCTCGACGCTGATGCCTTAACATTTACTCGTCATATCGTCACGGCGAGCCTCCTACCAACCACGGCACTCTTTGGCACTCTTTCATTCCCGCCCATGCCCACCTTGTTACGGTACGCCGATTTAAATGTCAAAATGCTAATTCCACTACTATCATCATCATCATCATCATCATCAGCATTATTCCCGGCGAGATGCTGGATAGATGGACGCTGCGAGTCGGGATCCGTATACGTGTGTACGCGCCTCGCGGTGCTTGTGCCGATGCACTTGAGCTCGACCAAACGCTACTTTACTTTGGCATCTTGATCTCATCGCCCAAGACTTAGTTAAGCTATCTTTCAATCATCTGCTCATCGGGAGCTTCCGCCTACTTGGGGCGCGCGCGCGCCTGCGCCAGCCAGCCAATGTCTGTTTGTTTGGCTGTGTTGCTTTTTGTTTGTGAAATTGGCGCTTGCAGGGGCTCGTTTTATTTTGCGAGCGGCCGCGAATACTTTGTCCGGTTGGTGCGTGCGTAGCCATAAAATAAGTTAAAGGAGGGAAGTAGCGAGCGTTGCCAGTAACAGTTGTATGCCACAACCTCTTACGGCTGTTATTAATGGCAGCGGCGTAATATCCGCGTCCCCTGGCTAGTCGGGGAATTTTTATGCACCGGTTCTAGTACGCAGGGAAGATAATCGGCTCGCACGATCTCCGAGCATGTGGAACTTCTTCGCGCAAATAATAAATTAATTCCGCGTGAGTCTAATAGCTGGGCCCGCCCCTCCCCTCCCTCCCTCCCTCCCTCCCTCCCTCCCTCCCCAACCGCCAGCGACTGCGCAGCGATAAATAATACCAATAATGATAACGATAATGCCGGGCCTTGTATTTGCAATGACAATCGGCAATCGACAATAACGACAATAACGGCAATAACGGCAATAATGGCAATAATGGCAATAATGGCAATAATGACAATGAGAGTAATGATATTTAATTGTGGAATAATGGTGAAGGAGCAGCAGAGTGGAAATGCCTTGGGGACCTTATCATCTAAGACGCTATTACTTCACTATCTCGTGGGCACGACGCGGAGCGTGAAATTAATAAAGAAAGAAAGAAAGAAAAGACAAGGAGAAAAGAAACAATCGAAATGCTAATTGGTTAAGGTAAGCTCGTGAGATGTGTTATTACAGTTTGCACTAATGGAAAGATCAAGCGGTTTGCTCGAGCACGATAGTTAAGCATAACTGCAGCACGCGAGGTGGCTTATATTTCGTTACCCGTGAATGAATTCACGCGATGATTTTACCCTCTAAGCACGCAAAATATAAATAATGTATCATAGATTATGCAAATGCACCTTGGGATAGATTTTACGCAAAAAGCTCGCACATAAATTAGACGAGAGCGTGTTCTCGATTTTTAAAGCTGGCCACTCCAATGCCGAGGCTCGAGTGTCGAGGAGTGTGTGTATATACGGGGAGGAAGAAAAAAAAATCTTTTATCACGGGCTCTAAATTTTTATCGATAAATTAGTACCGTTGTTATACGACTGTTTAAACGCGCACATAATTAATTAATCTTACTTTAGCCACTCGGCTACAATTTAAGAGCGCATCAACTGCCACATTAATAATGCAATAACAATTTTCCTTATTAATATATTCGAAATGATTTTCTAACGAGAGATATGAAATTGCTAGTACCGTGGAGCACAGTCGCATTGCACTTTTCAAAGCAATTAGGCCTAATCTCAAGCCTAATTGAAAGAATGCCATTGGCATTACCACCACCACCACCACCACCACTAGTGTGTAGTGTGATTGTCATTGTCAATTGTCGTGGCGGAACGGGGGGCACAAAACTTAGTGGCGGCCGGATAATAAATAGCCGGGATAAAACAATTGGCTGATTTTTCAAGCGTTTAACGGCTCAACCTGCAGCGCCGCCGCGCAACGGCATTCTCGCGAGTTTGGCCGTCGAAGGATCGAGACGCTCATGTCGCCACCCCATCTTATCGCTCTAAGCTCGAATCTATTTCGAGCCGGGGAGGAGGAGGGCGGCGGGGGGGAAGGAACCCCGCGAAAGAAGCGCAAATTTATTCGCCGTCGCTCCATCGATTCGGGATCATATTGCCTTAAGACCTGAATAATATTCATGAGCGGCCCCCGTTATGATTTCAATATTCTCTCCTTCTCGCCTCGTACTACTGCCGCTGCACCGGCACAGTCGAAAAATCACCGTCCCGGAGTTTTATGCGATCCCGCGATAAACTGGATTGCCTATAATCGAATGCCGCGCCCGCCCTCCTCCCCTCCCACCCACTCCCCCCCCCACCCACTCACTCCCGCCGCCACCTCGTCCCGACCATTCCCCACTCCCGTTTCCCCGATTCTCAAAATGCTCTTATACGCCACTCCTATTAACCCTCTTATTTTTCGCCCATAAATTGAACATTTGAGCTTTTTTCCTCCTTTTACTTGACATCGCGATAAAGTTTTCGATTAACGGCATAAACCATTCGCATTATGAGTAGACGAGGTAAACATTTTATTCCTAAGTGTGTGCATTAGTTGGGAAAAAAAATATCAGCCAGTAGTTTGCGTATCAAGATTTTGATGCAAGTTTAATAAGTTTCTTGTCTTTTTCTCTCTCTCTTTCTTTCCCTCTTCTCTGGCTTACGTACCAACCACCTCCGCCTCATTGTTGTGAAATGCACGAGAAAGGTATTTCAGGAATGAAAATCCCAGAAGCAATGGAATTACGGCCAAGCGTTTTGTCCCATCGATATAAATGCATTTGTATTGTTTGGCACGAAATCATCAAAGTTTAGTGAAATTGCACGCCCACGCAATCGTGCGATATTTCTCAAATATAGAGTTCTATGTCACTAGTACTTGGTTTCACTAGTACCAACACAGCTGCTCCCTATAGATATAATCGCCCTGTTAAACAATTTTCTATCCTGCGTGTGACAAATCTTTTTAATTAATATTTTGAAGAAATATTAATACGGGGGTCGACGTGGAAAAATTGTGTGGGAAAGGAGAGGAGGCTTAAAGAGATGGCCGTGCAAAAGTAAAATCATCTGAACTTTTCATCGAATTTTCCTACAAAAGATTTTCCAATCCAAGTCAGAGTAAACCTCGGCCGTGATTTTAATCTTTCAATCAGACATTAATTATAAAGCTAATTTTCGTGGCGAAATGCTCGATATTTTTTTCATTTTTTTTTTGTTTTTTGTTTTTTGTTTTTTTTTTCCATCGTTAGTTACTTCAAGTAGTAAATGGAAAGACAAAATGATGCTGCGAAACTGAAGAAGAGAGGATAAAAGAAAGTTGAACTGCCGAGGCTAGAAAGGAATTACAAGTGACTCGTTCTAGTGCTTCTTGATGAATCTTAAATTATTCTTTAGATTCGCGAAACGTCTTACCCCATTTTAATACTGAAAGTACCACGTAATCATTTGTCAAATAAAATTTTAATTCCTATCCATATTATTCAGCTGACTCGATTATTAATGAAATCCTGCTGAAATCTTGAAGACAATTTGATTGTTCGAGCATGAAATTATTAATTTCGTTAATCAAAACGTATCTAAAAGAAAGCCAATAACCATTACTATTATTGTCATTGGTATGGTTGATGCTCTCGCAGTTGTCGCTATTGTTACTCTCTTAAACCCAACAAAGTGAAATGGTATTAATTGCTATTGGTTTGGTCGTCGTCGTCGTCGTCGTCGTCGTCGTTGTTGTTTGTTGTTTGTTGTTTGTTGTTTGTTGTTGTTGTTGTTATAATCGTGATAATAATGGAAAAGTTAAAACCCACTGGACAAGAATTATGGAGAGATAAGCCTAATGAAAGAATGAGCACGTTATCAATACACATAAAGCTGCAATGTACTTTGAGTAATGCGTAACGCCCATACTAATGGCTCGACTCCATAATCCATAATCTAAATAACAAAAAACATCGTAGCGAATATATATTCAGAGAAAGGCCTCTGAACTCTATTACATGGCCAACCACTCAGACTGCCTTTTCATTAATCACTCACACTGGCTTCGCCTGCACATCAACCTACATTCGCCGCTCCGCAAAAGAAGCTTCACCTATTGAATGTTGTTTCGGCGGCGCATAATCACCTCCCTCCCTCACCCCACTTCCGCGCGCGCGCTCACGCACTCGTTCTCCGTACTCACGCTCCCCTCTCACCGTCCCCCCACCCGCTCGTCCATCCATCCATCCATCCATACAACGATCCCTCCTCCATCCCTACTGCAACTCGCTATGTTTCTCCAATGATGCGCGCGTGCACGCATTTCTGCGCCCCTCTCCCTCCTCTCTCGTTCGCATCATTTTCTTTGGCCTAACTATTCCTATCCTCCTCATCATCCTCTCTACCTCTTCACCCCAATCGTCGGCCGGCCTCGGCTCCATCCAAACCCCCTGCATTCTCGCTAGTTGCTCGCGGCACTCGCGTGCTATTACTCGCGAAATGTACCTCTACGTACGCAATCCCGTGATGTATTGCGCGTTAAGCCGCGACTGCGAAGCGATACGCCCCTTTTATCTACGAGATTCTTGCGCACCTACCTCCTCCCCTCGCTTTCCCCAGCCCTGGCATCCTCTCTCTATCTCTAGCCTCGCGTCTCGCCTTAGTCGTCCACACTTGGCCAGCGGTCGACAAATGGCTGCAATTACGTATATGTGCCAATACACAACCGACGCCGATATCGCTTCATCCCACCCACCTCCCGGCCTTTTCGCCAGTCAACTCCAACCCCACCCCCCTCCCCAACCCATCGCGAGCACACGTACGTGCACACTCGCCCGCCACCTACCACTACGTACGTCGCATTTTCTTTCCGACCGCCTTCGGCCGAACCCCAAATTGACTCTGCTCGAGCGTGGCCGTACTTTTACTTGCTTTCACTCTCATCCCGCACCGACCATTTCTTTACCTCTGGCGAAATATCGGACAATATTCGTCGACAGTGATTTTAATCTGCTGTGGGGCAACGCTCGCGTACGGGAGACTGCAGCCGCGGCTCAAAGGATGAACAATTCGACATGACTGGGAGGCCAAATGAAAAAGTGTGCGCGGAAAGTGGGAATGGCAATTGCAATGTAATAAAAGTGAAATAGAACGGATAGTCTTACGGTATTTGCATTCGCCAATTAGACCCTCGGGTGTTATTATTTCACAATTGAGAAATACGATGGGCAAATTCGATTTTAGTTACACATTTTGCATCCCTTTCGAATGCACCTCGTGCGCACTCGCTCATGCACTTGCTCGCAATTGCTCCCGTGATCTTTCCACTTATTTTCCGCGCGACGCAGCGCAACGAAAGAGCTTGGTCGTCAGAGAGAGAGAGAGAGAGAGAGAGAGAAGGGAGTCGAGAGCGACCGAGGCTCCCTCCATCGCGCGCAAAATAAATTCGACATGAGATTGTTGGCAAATCGGAGCTGAATAACGTCGCCAGCTGAATAAAGCCAGTGACAGAGATAAAGAGAGCGGCAGGCTGAATTAATTAGCAGCGGAGGGCTCGAGATTCTCTTTCGCATCTCGAGAATTGCCTTTTGGCGCAATGTCATTGGAGGCAAAAATCGCATTCCGCGAAAGCTCGAAACATTCGACAATGCCCGCCGCCTCGGAAATCCCTGCTCCCATTACTCTCACTACTACCCAAGCTAATAGACACGAGGCACGAAAGCGCGAGAACGTCCATTCGCCGGCACATTTATAGGACGTGAGATGTAATTACGATAAGGTTAATGTAAGGGTAGTCCTCCGGATGCCTTCCCTCGCTCTGCGCTTCAGCGCCAGTTGGGATGGGAGGAGGGTGGAAGGGGGAGAAGCGAGATGAAGACCGAGAGTGTAACAGGTGCTCCTAGGCTCGGCGCAGCTCCGCGCCACGAGAGCATCGCCACTCCCGTGGGGGATTCGACGCTAATTAGAAATTTATTCACGCGGCGATCCTTTGTGCCTCCTGGCGGCCAATACTTTTTCCCCGGGGCGAGCGGAAGAAAAATCCGCTGCATCGTTTAAGACGCGGCGCAGCTACGAGCGATTAGCTTTCACCAACGCAACCACTCCCGTAATATATATCGCCGCATTCGATTCGCTTCAATATTAATGCGGCCCGTACATTAGCCGGCGTAATTAGTGTTTCGCGATAAATTTTTACTCGTCCTAGGAGCCCGATATAATCATATAAATTAATTACGCCCCCGCCAATTTAATGGGGCGGCCGATAATAATAGGGATTCGCGGGGCCTACGAGGCCGAAATAATGCCGCCTCCCAACGAGACTCCGGTCGGCAATGCGAAAAGACCGGCTGCCTCAATAAATTAACGAATAATCCTACATCACCATTCCCGGAATCTTAATCGGGAGCCTCGACGACCACCGCCGGCGACCCGAGGAAACGTGGCGCCGCCGTGTGGGAAGCCGCGGCCGCGCATACGCGGCGCCAGGCGCTAATTAATAAGTACCAACGCACGCTAATGAATCGCCTACGTCCGGCTACTCAGTCCCCCCCCCCCCCCCGGATGCGC
>JAPYYT010002252.1:0-19373 GCA_030522565.1 Ceratosolen corneri | reverse complement strand
AAAAGGAGAAAGGAAAAAAAAAAAAAAAAAAAAGCAAGAGGAAAATAGCGGAGAAGGAGGATGACCCGCTGGATAGAGAGAGAGATGGCGAGATAGATAGAGTTAAGTGAAATTCACCTACGCGAATGGCTGGATAACGGCCTGTCGATGCAATACTCAGGGGCTGAGTGCCAATTAAACGGACCAGATCCAAGATACACTGTATAAACTTCCGTGGTAGCATCGGCCTTATCGGCTAAAAGAAAAAAGCAACAAAACCAAGCGACAGAGACGAAGAGAATGCGTCAAACAATCGGCGTAACGGATGTGTAGATGAAAATTACAAGAGGTTGTTGTTAACATTCGAAGCCTCGGTTCTCGCACTTGCGAGTTTTCAATCGTGTATAACCTATTTTCTCTCTACGTATTTCTACAAACTTTTCTGAATCTTTAATTCTCTTACGTTTTCTAGTTAATTTCATTGTACGTTGCATCAAGATATCAATCATACGTGCACGATAATAATAAGCGTTGTAAGATTTTTTTGTAAGTGAGATGTTTGAAATTATATACAATTGGCAGGCGTTAGGCGTACGAAGTGTTTTATTTTAACTTAAAAAATTTTGCAGAAGTAGATGAATATGATATGTATGATATGACAGAGATAAGTATGCTTCGGCGTTAATACTTTAGCACTATTTAATAATGAAAATTGGCAGTTGGGGTAGAAAGTTTTCGATAGCGTATATAAACAAATGATTTTATCGTGGGCAAGAAGATTTTATATGACTTGGTATGTAAATTTAAAACATGAATGTTTAAGTTTACAGGTTTTTACTAAGCTTTTAAAATAGCATTTGTAAATTGAATTACAACATGGCAATGTAGTTAAGAAGTGACATCACCAATGTATTTATATTATAATTCTTGCCATTCTAATTAATAAAGTTAAGTGGTTCGGTCTCGTTAGTAAGAGTTTAAGTGTAATATTCAAGTAAGATCGACGAGAAGAGCAATAATTTTACAATCGTAATCGAAGTACATTAATCTTTAGTAGCGTTGCTTTCATTTTATTGCAGTTTTTAAAGTGAGCGAATTTAAAAATATAAATTCTAATTGCGATACAAATTAGATTCACGTTGCCTTTAGTTATTTTTACTAGCCAACACCCACTAAAATACCTTCAATGGCACACTATCACAATTCGCCAAAGTGGAGAGTAAAGCGAATTAGCTCGATAATAAGAATGATTCAATTCGTCTTACCATTCAATAGTTAAAACGATCATAATAACAAGGGCCGGTCATCGTCACTTTAAGAGCTCATTTTTTATAGAGTCCTTGTAGATCAAATAATAATATGTTCAAATTACGAAATGACGAAATTTTCTTGAATTTTCCTTGCATTTGGCGGAGAAAGTGAAATTTCATTTTACATATTTAGGATAATTCATTTGACTTTATAGGGAAAGCTGTGGCTTATCAAACTATAATTCAATATATTCTTTCGTAAGGCGGAACTTATACTTGGTAATATCTTCTTGTATCTCTTAATTGTCATTCCAAATAATTTGTCGCTTAGTTAATAGACTCTAATGCTTTAGATGACTGGCCACTTTAGTCACGATAATATAGCCAGTACAAAAGAAATTAGCAACTATCTTTCTTGGCATTGAATTTCAGCTTACAGCAGTGTCACCATTACGTCATACTCTTTATATGAGAATTCAGCAATTACTTTATGATTACAATTACCATGCCATTGAGTGCATCAAGAGTCGTAGATGGAGCTCGGAGTTGCATTAAGAACGTAAATATCGATTTGCGAAACTGTAGCATAAAATTAAATTTACAGCTTTCGGTTGGAATACCTCTCGAATCAAAATTACCTTGCGTTCAATGAAATTGAAGAATCCTAGGTGAGAAAGCTGAGCCAACAGCATCAAATAATAGAGTCGTGAGGAAAGAAAGTGCCAATGAAATAATTAAGGAATAGGTTAAAGAGAAAGTGATTGGGGAATCGAATGGATAAATCAATCGATACGACATAGAGAGCGAAGCAAGCATAAACGTCACGCAATATTGAGATGGTGAGACTGAAAGTGGAAAAGAAGTGGACGGAGTGGATTTTTCATGACATTCGACAGCGAGAGATAAGCGACCGGAAGAAATGGGGATCGAGCAAGGGAGGTGGCGGAGATGCTGGGGCTGATCAATCGGCAAAGAGAAGCTAATGAAAAGGGAGGCGCCTGTGTGTGTGTGTGTGCGTGCGCGTGTGTGCGCGCGTGTTCTCGTTTAAAATAGCGCGACTGGCAAGGCAGCAGTCGACGGGCCATTTAAAAAGAGCACGAATGGCATTTTGACAATACTAGAGACTCGAATTCGTCTCGAGCTGCACTGGCATTTAATAAAAGGGAGGCTGATCAAAGCACGTAGCGCGTCGCGCGTCATGCTGATTGAAAATCAATTGCAATGCTAAGAGTTAAGTTGAGTTAATTTGGGCCGAGGCTCGTCTTGAGCGCGAACGCCCATTGCAAACTAGCTGCGGCTGCTTCTCAGTGATATTTCATTTTCTAGAAATCGGCAATGGACTCGTGAAACTCGAAACTCTTTCGCCACGTGAAAGCGTACAAGTAAATAGGTAGCGACGGCTGGCTACGTAGTCGCAAGCGCCCCGCTGGAGCCCAAGTCTGAGTAAAGTCTGAGGAAAGTCGAGGCGAAGCACGTGAATCGCTGTCCCCGGCAAAGATCGCCTGCGAAGCCCAAGAGAGCGTCCCGCTCGTGAAATCGACGTCTCCTCCGCTGCTATATTAGCATACGACGCCGCCTTGGGGACGAGGTGGCGAGGGTCGGCCGGGTGGGGAGCGGGGGAGCGGGGTCGGGGAGCTCGAGGTGGCCTGGGCGGCGGGAGAAGGAGAGAGGCCGACGGTGCAGCGCCGCGGTGCAAGTAGACGGCGAGGGCCTCAGTCGCCGTCTGACTTTGCTCGTGGGAGGGTCGCCGCGCGCGAGTGTGGGAGTATCCTGGCCCAAGTGCGACATGAGGACGTGGCTGCGGCGGCGGTGGTGGCGGCGGCGGCGGCTGTGAAGGACGCGCATACCTGCGGCGATTGGCGAGTAGTGCGGCACAGCCCCGGTGAGGTCAAGGGCTTTGCTTACCGATACCTCGGCGCTGCTCCCGAGCCTGCGCTTTATCATGGCTCGCGCCCCTCCGGCCCACCAATTTCGGACTCGACCGACCTAGGCTTTTTTCGGCCCGGCCGAGCGGGCCCCGCCCGCCCCCGCCCCCCGGCCCCGTCCCCCTCCCTCATCGCTCGCTATCCGATCTCGGTGCGTCAAGAGCGCGCGCGACACTCGAAGCTTATTATTCTCTTATCGAATGCCCTCTGATTGTAAGTTTAGCGCTCGGCCGTTTTCCCTCCTGCGGCCAAAAGTTTCGCTTAGGCTGGTGTGCCTAAGCGGTTTGCGCTGTTGACTTGGTGCAAAATTTTCTACGATGCGTCGCGTGCTATTGTACGAGCTCGCGGGCGCTGCTCTGCAGCACTCCCGACTTATCAATCGCGATGTGGCGCGTGCAATTTGATAGCCGAGTGAGTGGTGGTGGTGTGGCATTGCTCGTGCCGAAAGTAAATTTCATCCCGCGAGAATCTCAATGCACAGCCCCGCGCGGCTTGAATGGCGAGAATTCGATTGGCCTTCCCCTTCCCCACTTTCGATCGAGCGCCGAGAGTGCAACCTGCTAAGCGTCGAATTCCAACTTCCAATTGTCATGCGAGAATACGCGAATACTTGGAAATCCGAATACGAAAGTGTGCTCCCCCCCCCCCCCCGACTACTCGTGGCAAATGTTAATTTGTGGTTGTGCTGTAGTTGGCAGCGACAAACTTTCTAAATTCACGTGGCTACGCTCTTTTAGCGCGGATCGAGCGACGATTAGTAGTATATATCGCTTCCGCGAACCGCAATTCGTAAATATTTATCGGATGGGCATTGTTGTAGTCAGCTTCCCGAGCGCGGCCCCGACTCACTTTCAATCATAATGTCATAATTGCCGCGGCGGCGGCGGCGGCGGCGGCGCGAACCTAAACTATTTTCGGATCCTACACGCTAAGCTATCGCCAGCTTAGCCTTTAGCCCAAGCAACGCGCCTGGCCCATCGGCCGACAAACAAAGCCGAGAATAAGAAAGAGTATCGCGGCCTCCCCTCGATACCCCACGACTGCCCAGCGACGAGTCCCTTGGGCGCCGACGGGCCCCGCACATATATCGCATTGCCGTCAAGCAGACCGGCAGACGCACGGACAATTGCCAGTTGACAATTGGGCCGTTAGCGGCCCGTAAATGAACGTTGGGGTCCGGGTTACAGCTGCGGTCGATCGGCCGATAAAGAAAGGCCGAGGGGGCCGATTTCCTTGGGAGCGAGCGCGCACGAAGCCGCCTATCCTTTAACACACGTGGCCGAGGAGGAGAGAAACGCGAAAAGTGGAAGCAGTCACTGCATGGTACGAGTCGTACGGCAATCGCTACGGAAGCGGCTTGGATCGCACGAGGAGCGTTCCAATGCTTTCCCCGACGCCAATCCCCCTCCCAATTATAACATCTCATTGGCCTTTTACAGCAATTATGGGGCTTTTGAGGATGTAACACCTAGTAATTGCATTTGCACTCGGCGGCTACGGGCCCATCTGATCGCGGGGCCCCTTGTCCCGCATCGCTCCTACTGCGTCGCAATGCTGTGCGAGTTTGGATGACGAGGCTTGTGAGGCAGGATGCGTCGCTCGTTCCACGCGATATATTGTAATGAGTGGGGGGGGGAGGACGGGGACGCGCTCTCCTCGCGATTCACTCGCATTTCCAAACGTCAATGGTAATTGCGTGAATTTCGTCGAATAGCTCAAGAGATTCGATTGCACGCCTTTTAAAATTCAGTGCGTGAGAGTGTATGCAGCGTGGATGGGAAGAGCATAAGCATTGAAAAGCACAAGCATTGAACCGATATTATCTCACTGATAAACTCGCGCTCAACACTAAATTTCGCTGCGTCAAAGGCATTTCTCATTATTGGCGGTCTTTTAGCTAATGGAGGCAATTTTCACCGCCGGCCCATTTATTCGCCATAGTTTGTAGCTTCACTCTCTCAGCTGCATGAAATAGAGGACACGCTGTAATGCTAAAAATTACATTACACTAGAATAAAGAAATCGTAGGTATTCGACTTGCTATACGGCAATGCTATTTAATTTACCCAGATGGTTCCTGACTGTATTATTATTATTATGTGCGTTAGATGGTATTCTAAATTCTTTGATATCACGTTGCTCGCTGCACTTTTCGACATCTAATATATTAAACTAATTGGCGAGTATTGGACATTTTATGTGAATCTTATACAGCCTGCGTGTTATATGTGTGGCTTTAATAACAAAGGGAATAAATTTTATAATCTTAAATTCGCGAGCCGTTATAGGATTCAGCATTTCAAATGGGAGTTTCATTATTGCACGACTGTTTTCCGAGATTTCGAGCCAAAAATTCAATGACAGTATTTCTCCGACCAACTTTCGAGTACATAACACTTTTTAATTCAATGTTAATTCCATTTGTCTTACTTGCTTTAAATTATTCTAATAGAAGATATTTTCCTAAAGATAATAATATCGCAAGTTTGTTATTTAAGGATAATGTCATTTTTCTCAAACCAAGCTTTATTTGAGAAGAAAAAGTTACATATACTCTCGGGAAAATGCCAACTTCCAAAACTTGAAAGTTTTGGCTTTAAGAAGATCAGAAATACAGAATCATACGTTATACGTAGCAATATACGGCAGCCAACATAAATCAATATGTATATTTATTCTCAGAATATTATTCTTTACTCATTGAAATTATAAATCAGTTTCTTTTATTTGCATTTATATTTATTATGTTTCTTGTGCCTGAAGAACGTCACGATACTTCATTTTTGCGGGGGTGTGTGAAATTTCTCAGTGCACGAAAAGGCTCAAATCTTTGAACCAGCCACAAAACTTTATAAATATAACTTGAGCCTTTACAATTAACACACTCGTTGTATTAATGATTAATATACAAAATCATACGATGATTGAAAAGCATGCAAGAATGTATAAATTAATCACAGCAGTTTATGGAGTTAGTGGCACATGTTTTTCCTTCTTGGTGTCTAAACATTGAACAGTAAATAAATAGTGAAATAATAAAGTACCTCCATACACGTCCTCTTTGCTTTCAAGAAAATACACGCATACGCCCGAAATACCTTGAGAGTAAAAAATTTAAAGATAAAAAGAGTCATACTTCATCGGTTCAGCTGATCTGTTTTCATTCCTTAACGGTAAATATGACTTGCATATAAATGGGGGCTTTGAAGTATCCATTGAAAAAACTTCTTTCGGTACGTTATATGAATTTAAAAATTTATTTTGATTTCATCTGAAATGTAATTATTCCAAACAGACTCTAGACTAGACTTAATCGAATATTTTACATTGGATTAAGTAAATATTTTGTAATAATTTATCAGCAATATACAAATGCCTTTAAAAAATCGAGTGAACCAAACGTTAAATAAATTGTTGTATTTAAAAAAAGGTTCTGGTTTATTTTTATTTTTTTTTTTTTATGATTTTTTAAAATCTATGCAACATAACTTATTAATGATATATTATGTGTTTCATTTAAAAAGAAATATTTTTTGTCAATTATGAAAAGATGAATTGTTCATCGATTTTAATAATAGTTAAGTTTTTTTAATGAATATACTTAAATGATTAATTATTAAATAATTAAATACGAGCGCGCCCGCGCGCACACTCTCACACGCTCGCTCACACACACACACACACACACACTTAAAATTAATGCATTAAGATATTTAAGGTTCATATGGTAATATATTTGAGATTAATATATTAATGGTTGTACATTTTTATTTGTAGAATATTATATATCGTATAAAATCTATTTTATACAGAATTCTTGGAAATTTATATTTTAGAAAAATTATCTAAATAGCTACTAATGTAGTAACTAATATAAAACGTATAAAATATACATAAAGATACAATATAAAGATACAAGCTAAAGGTTTCGTATCTCACTTGTACCTAAAGCAATTATAAGAATAAAGTATAATATATATCTTACTACGATAATTTGACAATAAAATTTAAAAAATATAATATTCATGTAATAGTTTCTATTTGTAAATCATATCGAGTAGGATTTATGAGGATTGTATAAACATCTTTTTATACTAAAATAATTACGTTATATTGGAAAAAGTTACTAAGACTTCTTTTTCCAATTGCTACTTAACTAATATCTATATTTTATGTAAAATTTCATTTAAATTTTATTGTGAAAACGATGGATAAATAATTTTTAATGAATCTTTAAGTTTTAATAATCAGAAAAGCGGCACATTTTAGATTCAATTTAATATTATAAATATAATAAAAATATCGTGTTCGCTACATTCACTACATTGCAATGACATTTAATAAGAGAAGTTATTTATATATTAATTGAAAATATTTTCAATTGCTTAATGAAACTTTATATTTATTGCCTATTTGATAATACTATTCGAGGGTGTAGATAATAACGTAAGCATATCTCGACAAAAACATCATATGGTTACATTCAAATGTGTCAAAGAGAAATTGTTGGCACCAATCCAATGTGCATCCGTTGTTATTTATATAATGGTGTACTTAATTGCATCTGCAATACTTTTAATTTGCGAACCATACAGTGGGTTTAAAATTTATATTTGAATTTTATGAATTCGGATTATCTTTTGTCAATAAATATAAATGAAGAATGTAAGCGCACCAATTGAAATTAAAGGGTCTTATGATAAATAGAAATAAATAGAATTTCATTACCATCTGTTTGCAGTGATAGGTAATAATTATAATAATATTGCTTATTTCATGAAAATATTTGCCTTATAATTAAATATTCAAAATACATATCTTTCGTCCTATAATTACTGCTCGCTATTAAATCTTCAATAAGTAATTAAAATTACCCATTTAAAATGAATACATTGAATCAAAGTATAAATATAAAATAAAAAATAAAAATCATTATACGCATTATGCGCATCAATACTACGTTCAAATAATTATTTATTGCATATAAAAATATTTAAATTTTGATATGATATAACATTCTGTGAAATATTTTGCAATATAATGAAAATCTTAAAAAAGTCTATATAATTTCAAAATAGATGTTTGAAATCTAGTTTTTTGAATAAAATTTATTGAAAATATTTTTCATTATTCTTCATTAAAAATGCTTCTTCAATATTTCTACGCTCCTTTCTTCTTGTTCTTGATTTTCTTCTTTCTCATTTTTTACGTTACAAAGTAAGTTCTACTTCTAATTACTATTACAAAATACGTCATAAGATGCAGCTTATCAAATCCATCTTTCATTTTTGCGAAAAGCTTTTGCATAATCTTTTTCAAAAGCGCTCGTACACATAACTGATAATGCATATGACCTGAAAGGGCCACGAAAAAAATTAAAATAATGCCGACTATATGGATTTTCTGGATATCTTGCACTGCTCACACTGGCATAAGAGTCTTTTTACTTTTAATTATAAATGACGGGCTAGATCGCTTATGGTAATTTACCTCTCCATTATACCTCTCAGTTAAGCAAACAAAATATAAAAGAGAATTGATTGAAAAATTAAAGAGAAACAAGTGCAATAGCCAGTAATCAGAGATATAAAGTGCATTCTGTTTCGCGTGCATTTATACGTTTGTGCATACATGCATGTTGTACACACGTATACGGGTCTGACGATAAATCTCAGGTGCTGCGAGATAGCGATAGAAATGCAAAATGAATAAAGATACGAATTCAATGAGGAAATAGTGCATTATAATTTGTGGGAGACATAAAACGGCTAATAATGACCGAAATAAGGCAAAATAAGTAATTAAAATAATGTTATTGGAAAAGCGAGTAATAAGCCTGAATCGAATATATCATACCGGTAATATATTTTGACTTTTGAAGTAATATATTTTATAAACTTATGAAAATTGATTTTGAGAATTTGAAAAATAAGAATACCACGAAAGAAGCATTATTATATAAGAATTGAGATGTATTTTTAGAAAAATTGAAGTTACAGATTTGTGTCTCCTCTTTTCCATCTTATTGGATAACTGACTGACATATAGCTTCGTACTAATATAATAAAATTAATTGGCTTAATTGTTTACGATTGTTCTTCAAAATTTAATCAAAAAGCATATTGTAACAAAAATGAATTTTTCCTATCAAAAAAAAACTTTATTGATAGAAGGAGTAAATTGGGATACGAACGGTTTTAGATCTGATCGTTGATTACTAGTCGGGAACTATTTTACAATCCATTATAATAGTTTTTTTTTTACCCAATCGTCTTATTTAAAAGAAAAGGAAGTATAAAAATATTTACAGTTGGATATAAAAGAAACTGGGACGATTGAGGTTTATGGTATTCCATAAGTTTGTCAGTACATGCTTCTTTCATAATAATTGATAATACTTATTTATTATTGTTAATTATTTATTATAATATTTCAGAAGCGATTCGATTTTATTAGCTTACAACCAATCGTTGACTTTGTTAAATTACTGCTGATATTACCGAATACAAGGTGTATACGTGTTAAAATTAATAGTCAGTATAATACATCAATATACTTTGATCGGTAATATATAATTAATTGCGTGTATCTAACTCTTAAAAGAATTTAACTTCCAATGACGCAATATTCTTGTACCCAACGACAATAACAATTTAATTTTTAACTACAAGCTATTATACTTTTAGCGCGATATTCAGTCACATTAATTCCAATTTCAGGAAGTACGAAGTAATAATTAATAACATCAAAATTCCCAATTAATTTCTAATTTGAGATAATATTATAAATAATCTCCTGCAATATATAATGGGCGCGCAGTGAATTAACGTTAAAAACTAAATTACTTTGTTCGCGAAGAGTTTCTTTTAAAAATCACGCACAACCTACGAGAAAGTTAAAAATACGAATAAGTGAAAGATACAGGAATTGAGAGATCTCCTTCACGATGTATAAATCGGGACGCGAGACATCTATCTTTAGATTTTGATGAGAAGAAAATTTGAAAACCCGTATCAACAAGGACAAATACCATTTTGGCCTTAATCACTCCCTTAAATGACACTATTTATCTCATTGGGGAATCTTGCGAAACGTTTACAGTGGTCTTGGGAACGCATTAACAGTGCAAATAAAGCAAACTGCCAATGATATATGGCGCACACAAGCTCGAACTTATAACAAAACTTATAGCAAGTCCAAGCGAGCGGGAAATCGCTTCCATGCGCAGGACGATAAAAATCTCCCGGCAAGAAGAAAATCTACGACTAGCCACGGCTGGCTCGTGTCACGTGACACGCACTGCCGCATCTCGAGCTTAAGCGCACTGCGAACTTGAAGGATACTCGCATTTATCTGGCTTCCAACATCAGGGGAGACGAGGCGAGTCGTCGTCGCAGCGAGATATCGCGATTTCAACTCTGACGCAACTCCCGCAAAACGTCATTCGTTCCCTTCCGTGGCACGCGCTCTCGCTCCCTCTTTATTTATTTGCTTATCTTGCCTTTTTTCAACAGCTTGGGGCACAATTTCCAACGCAATTTCTAAGGCTGTGCTCGCTGCTTAGGCTCGCATCGAGTTGGCATTTAGAGGCCAGTTCTTACTCAATTGGGAGGGGAAATCTTTCTACGCGCACTTGTCATCTTCGACTCGAAGTATTCCCAGGCCATTTTAATGGGCCATTGACATTTAGCTCGCAGGGGCAATATGTTGGATGCATACATTTTCACGTGGAATATTATATTCTGCTCAAAACGAGGTCTTGGTAGTATCGATGCACAAGGAATAACTCTTGGCGAGTACGCGCGGCCATTGTTCTTTTATTTTGTTGCAACATTCTATAGTTTACTCATTTTCAACAAATTAAATTTAATAACGCAGTGGGGCTGGTCACTTGTTTTTCCTCATCTTGTCAATAATATACTAGGAGTTTAGTTCTGTCTTTTACTTCAGTTGCAGCGTAAAATTATTTAATGGCACACTTATTTGTAAAGAAAAACGATGATGAATGATGAACTCAATGTTTGAGAGTACTTTTGTAATTGCAATCTTTTAGAATTATTGAGTAACCACTGTCTATGCGGTCTTCCTTTGTCAATGAGCAAAAGTGCTGTGAAAGAAGCTAAATTAATTGAATCGCTGTATTACAGATAATTTCCGCGTAAAAATAGATTACACAATAATTTTATTGATCAATTATTCGTATAAAACGCATCGAATGCTATTAATAGAATGAAATTTAGATTAAAGGTTGTTTTTCGAATTATTGAGATTTCATTTTTTTTTTAACAACTTTTGACAATCTTTTTCACAATTCAACGAATTAATTCAAGTGTTATATTAATAATTTGTGGTCATAACATTCATATTATAAGTTTTATCGACTGATGCTAATTGAGAAAATTTATTTTATCAAAAATTTAAAAAAAAAAAGAATTTCAACAGTTTTCTTGCGTGTTGTATAATACGAAAATGGTAACTTTTACCATACGATAACTTTTATTTGTATTACAAAATCTAAAATACTAGAATCTAATGCTCGTAGAATTAAAGAATATTGAATGGAAAAATAAACAATCACACATATATATATCCAATCTGTGGCTCGTTTATAAATACTAACAAAAGCATAAATAAATGCATATTTTTAATGTAAATATAATTGTTTTTATATCTGCAAATATACAGTCAAATAATTTATAAATTAATTATTTAGTAATTAGTTCGTTAATTTGCATTATTTTTAATAAAATTGTATTCTTCCTAATTTAAAATGGGCTCGTATAAATAACATGGACTTCGAAAAAATCCAATATTCATAAAATTAATAACGCTTCCTATTGAAATTCTCTTATAAAAAAAAGTCGTTAAAACAAAAGTATCAGTGTGAAGTTAGATAGCTATTTTATATATATAACTTGTCAACTTTTTACGATATATTTTATCGAATCGGTTAAGTAAAAAAAAAAAAAAACGGATACACTGATATCGTAGAACAACAAATGTATGTCATGAACAGATAGAAAAAAATGTATCCATTTCAACAGCACATGCAATCTTCTGTTTTTTTTTTACTGTTATTCTTCACTTCTTGCACCATTTTTGCGTTTAAATATGCGTATATTATTTCACAAATTGCGTCGATAAATAAAGACATAAATGCTCTTGTGAATCTCAAAATGCTGGCATTGAAATGTTGATTTTCTGTCTACGTCGATTTTATTATGTATTTATTGATCAAAATTTTCTTCTTCTATTTAACGATTTCAATAAAGAATACAATTTCATATCTATTTTTCACTTAAGATTTTTCACGCTCAAGTATTTTCCATGCTCGCGGTGCCTTGTATTTAATAAAGAATAAGCTAGGCACTGTGGATTTAATTTGATTTTCAGTCACAAGTTTATTAATTATATTGTCGGAAGACTTGTCAGTGATTAATTGGCCCGTCAAAATTAACAATATACATTGAAATTATAAAATTATTATATTTCATTCCTTTAATGAATACGGTTAATGAAAAAAAAAAAATGAAAAAAAAAAAATTCGGTTCATTTGCTTTTCGTATTGAATAACATAATATGGTAATAAAAATCATAACTGCAACGTTCTCCGAATGAAAATTAATTTGAAGTTATTTCATATTTATAAACGGCAATTGAGTTATAGTGTAAGCACAGTTTAAAAAATTGCCAATACTTTATTTAATATATACTTCTGTGATTATATTAAAAAAAACTATTGTTTTCTTGAAACTGAATTCTTTGGGTTGCCTTGGGTAATAAAAACATACTGTACATTTCACTGTACTGATATAACTGAACTATTAAGTTCAATAATTGTTCTTGTCAATGTGTATTATATAAATTATGACACGATCACAAATAATATTGGATTTTATGTAATCTGGAGGATAAACAATCATTAACTATTCTAATAGTAAATAATGTATTATACTTGTTGATTTGAATAATTCGATTCGATATGTGCAGAAGTACTTCAATCTTATTTTTTAACATTTATTCAGCATTTATGCATTCCGGTAAACCTAAATGGTAAAGTCAATAGTAAATTGAAGCTTCAATCGTTGAAATAAATATAACATTCGAATCTCTAATTATTCACTGCACCGCTTTCTTATAACAGCTGATCTCATTTTTCTTGAATGCAGCCTTATTCCCACTGACTTCATCAACTCAATAAAATAAACGGAGCTGAATAAAAAAAAAAATGGAAATATATAGAAAGTAGCTGATATTATAATCGAGCTGAACCGAAAGTGAGGAGAGAGGCAAAAAGATCGAGTGAATATGGCTGAAGCACATCGATAAGATCTTTCATTGGCTATCCAATCGTATGCTGGTCATTCAACGATTAGTTGGAAAGAGACGACCAGACAACAAGACGAGTTATTATTATTGTTGTTGTTGTTGTGAAAATAGAAAACAGTACATTAACGAGATGATACAATAATGCAGGGAAAAACGGGTTGATACACTCCATGTGTCCTCATGTACAATATCATTTCGATTCCGAGAGGGTAAATCGAAAATCAAGATGTCAAGTACAGGTGACCCGTTTCTTTTTTCTCCATTTTTTATCTCTGCCCAGAAAATAGCGTTTATCAGTAATTTCTAATAGATCCGCATAAAATGAATAGACAGTAAGGAATGGCTGTCAAATCGCTACATTATAATGACATTTCAATAAAAGTATCAAATGCTCTATACGTTTGTAATGATTGTAGTATGTAACGCTATGTAATACGTAATACTAACGATTCATTAGTTTGTTCGATTTTAATTAATTTAATTTAATTGTAGATGTTTTTAATAATATCAAAAGGTTTGGTCCTCCCAATTTTATGAATAATTAATGTGCCGCATAATATCACTATATATATCACCTGTACATAATGTTTCGAAAGCTAATATACTTGTTAATATAATTTTCGTGAAAAGAATATCTTTATAAGGATGTTGGAGGTATTTTATAATAACAAGTTTTCAAACTTTTGATGTTGTTTTCCATGTTTGGCGAATCAATAATGAGGATTAAGATCAAGTGAAAAGTCAACTTTCACTAATTAGCAACCTATTTATTTGATGATAACGAGCGTGCAATTAAAAATAAAGCAATTACCGTATGCACTAACATCTATTTAATGGAAACAAAACTTTCGCACTAGTATTGGCTGAATGTTAATGCGTAGATGTCGAAGCTTTCTCCTTAAGAACTTCATTTAAAATTACACGCGAACAATCATCCTGACAATATAAAAATCTACAATCTCGCTCCAATTCATTGTAAGCTATTTATTTATTAATTGTAGTATTCTGAATAAGCGCACTTTACAATTGACGCCTCGCTTATCCTCTACTTCAATAGCTCAATAGGTGATGCGCGCGTCTATTAACAGACACAAATGCCGTGTTGTTCACAACAAACTACACTTTCTTTTACAATGGGCTGTATTTTAATGCGAGTAATTGCGCAACCAAATCTTCACAATAGCCGTCATTATTGAAAAGCAACAAACAGTTGGAGCCTCGCTAAATGCGGCAGCAAATACTCTTGCAATTCACCGCTTAAAAATGCCAAGATCCTAGGAGCTCTCCGGAATAGCTTTACGCACTCGATACTGACACCAACATCTAAATTCCTACGTCAAAGGCCCCCACGACGCCTCGAGGCTTCATTGCGTCACGGCTCTCGCCAAGAGAAGCATCCATGATGCCGCGCACCTGCAGCTCCCCATCTTCTTACACCCACGTGACTGTAATGCCGAGCGGACAATGGAGAGACTAATTTATTTAATTACGAGCGTCCCTCGGCCGCGCTTCTCTCTCTCCAATATTACGTAATGAGCCGGGAAGCTTGGCGCGAGGCAAAAAAAAAAAAAGTGGCGGAACGGCTTCCTCGTGCTTTGACCACCGCGGCTTATCGCTTAAGCATTTACTTGGCGCATGAGCTAAGTAAGCCACTTATTAGGCGTAGCAGCTAATAATGCGCGAGGGTGCATTGATAGGCCGATTGATTTGGCAGGAGATGCGCACTATTTATCTGATTGTGCTTGGGAGTTTCAAAAAATTGTTGTTCAATGCGCCTTGGACATACATGAGCGCACCTTTTTTATCCCGGCGCTGGGGACGTTTTATTTATATCCGCTTGCATGTCGATTGTAATTATCTCTACGATGCTACGTGTTTACAATTTCGCTTCTTACAAGTCTTTCTTCTCTCGATCTTGTAGCTCTAGCGATCCCCTCTCTCTCTCTCTCTCTCTCTCTCTCATATCATTAATATCGGGCTCAATTGGCGGAGCTCATTTATTATTGGTTATTTCGTGAGATTACCTTACTCCGTTCTTGTCTGCTCGTGTTCCAAAGTTCCTTATCGTGGATGAAAAATCGTTTTACAAAAAGTGTGCACGTAGTGTATTCGCCGTATTAAAGCGGTAATTTTAATATAGTAATACTTGAATTTCTCCGGCGAGGCCGAATAATTTAATTATTTCATGGCGTGCGTGGTTTTTTGATTATTATATCAATCCTGCTAGATTTGCTTATTGGAAACTATATTGAATTGTAACTGTATCGAAGGAATTTTTCATATTAATTTCCGATCTCAATGTTCACGATGGAATAAAATATTTAACTGCTCAATGATATGCGGATACCTCTTGCGGTAAAACGTAAATTTTGAAAGGACAAGAAGTTAATTAGTTTTATAATTAAAGCGGCAAAAGTAGAGGAGGCGAGTGAATTCAAGTATTTGCGCGGGGAAACGTCGTTACGTAGAGACAAATTTAAATGCATGTCTAATCGTGTGATTATTTATTTCAGCGCATACTTTTTCTCGTGTAACATTCTACGTCGCTTATCCTTATTTAGCCTTGACTTGACTATTTAGACTCGAATGGTTCGATAGACCATTATGATTGTACGACATCATCGGTGGCTGAATTTTCAAATTATTTCGAGGAATATCGTGCGTGCAGGTGATTTGAACCGAATGATCATTGAATTCAATGCCTTTCCATATTAATTATTGCCTCGATGGACGATACGCTGAATTAATTGCCCAGGCAATTCTCGTGCAAGGATCCTCTTATTCACACACCCACTCAATTTCTCTAATTTAAAAACGCACATTAACACGCAAGAACGCAGTGTTTTCCAAGAAGATGCCACTGCCTTCACACTCGCCAAATGTAACTCTTTCGAAACACATCTTATTTCTCCATACGATACTTCTCCTTCTCACACCTCAGCAAACAGCGTCGGGAGCGAGCGGCTCTCGAAAAATTCGAAGTGAGCGTAAATCCTGGCCAAATGCAGCCAATTTTCCAAAGCAGAAAGACCTTAACAGAAATCCTTGCCAAAGCCATGTGGGCCGCGAGTAAATATGGTGACTGGCGCGCCTCTTGGCCCTCTTCAAAAGATGAAAGGCAGAGGAGAGGAGGGAGCAAGCAAACACGGCCTCAATCGCGGCCTCGTCCAGCACAAATAACAAAGCTGCGTAAGAAAGACGCAAAGTGTCGGCCACTCGCTCACAGGCTGCCGGACGAAGTAATCGTGAGAACGGAAACTTTGTTACACGTCGTAGCAGTGAATACTTGTGGGATATCACCGCGCATTCCTTAGCGCAAGCTTTTTCAGTCACTCTCTTTCGCCTCTCCTTTCCTCGACTTTGCAGCCCCCCCCCCGATGCTTTCAAAATCCTTGCCTCTCTCGCCTCCGCGTCCGCAAGCGGTCGTGGAGTGCTACATTTTGACACAGAACAGCGACACGAGTCGCTTTGCCTGGTCCGCAATTGAGAGCCGTGCTTTAATTGGCCCCTGAGACGGTATTAAATGTAAGAATGTTCATGTAACGCGGACGCGAGGCGCAAAAATTCGAAATGCCGAGCCCCGGGCATCTGCATATGGTTTGTGTGTGGTAGCGAGTGCTTTTTAAGTTTTTAGACGACTTGAGTGGTGCAACCTCTTTAAATGCCAAAGCACGGGGTAATGGAAGAGGAGATGCATTTCCTTTTGTAACAAGGAGAGCGTTTTACTTGAAAGTTTTGCCCAAAGGACGCACAACGCATGCAACCTCTCCCTACTTTGCATGCAACCCAAGGATTTTATTACTTTACGATATAATTGTCGCGTAAGGGCCTTTCAAAGGCGCGTGTGTGCGCTTGTTATTACTTTTTAAATACTTTTAAGCCCATGGTTATGTTCCCCGTGTAGAAAAGCCCTCTTCGTCACGGAGCAAATTCTTTTACGACTTTAGCCGCGGCACAATAACAAAAAAAAAAAAACTCGCTCTCATTCGCGCCACAAAAGAATATGTTGGAATAAACATTCGCTATTATTGCCGCTTATTACTTCATTATTACTGTTGCTATCATTGTCATTGTTATTCTTCTTTTAATAAGAGTTATTATTTGGGGATTAATATTTTTCTCACCTTAAAAGTAATTATTTACAAAGGGTATTAAGGGACCGTGGAAAGAGAAATTTATGCTGGCACGAGTAGTTACGCTCGTATAATAAAATCTTGTCTATTGCCAATTGTTGTGATGTTCATATTTCATAGAACATTTTAGAATGGAATTTGTTAATAATTGCTTTACGAGTGCATGCCAACGGAAATGTAGGAAGGGTTTAACCGACTAATGACATATTATTCTTACTTCTTTTCATAGTAACATTATGAGAACGTTAGTTCATTCCTTAATTACCGTGCAATTTCGTGACATAACGTGCGTCGTGATTTCTTACTCATTAAAAAAAAAAAAAAGTATCTTTGAAATATCGCGAAGAATCTTGTTGACAGCGAGAAATAAATGCATTATTAAAACACTTGGCATCAAAATTTTCCAAACTATTCCCAATTATAAGCATTGACTGTAAGCATCGATAAGCATTGATCTGCAAAGCATTGATTATGTTTAATTGTACCCTAATTAAGACGTCCTTGAATATGACATATAATATTTGCAACTAAAATATTTGCTAATTAGGCTTTCGAAATCCATAGAATTGTCGATTAATTTTCGTAGAATTCATCCAGAGAAATTCATTGTTTAATTATTAATTTGTGATCTGTCGATTGTGGCTACAGATTCTTATCCCGCGCCACGATTCTTCCTTGAATTTCTGTCAATTTACAGCAAGGCTATATTTTCATGGAATTGCATGGAAAAAATATTAATATAATGTGCGTGAAAGAAGAACCTAAATAGAGATAAATGTATGAAATTAGGCTCGAGACTTCAAACGTCATACGCTTAGCGTTAATAAATTTCACGCCCATTTAATATATCGTACAAACATAAATGCAACAAGTCCTTATTATTCAAGTCGAAATTTCATTGTTTTTAATTTTTATACACGCATTACATAAATAATACCTTCAATACATCCAAGTACAACAAAACAATTGCATTTATTCAGATTATTCCAAGATATAGCCATTCGAAATTTAATGAGCAATAATTTTATAATAAACGAGTGCCTTAAATAATGTAAAAATCTATGCTCGTTAAATTAATTGTCGAGTTATTGTTCATTATTCACATCTATGTAATTGTTATAAACGATAACTTATCAAATACTCGCGCAAACTCTATGTACACCAATATTAAGACACGATATATTAATTATTGCTACGACTTGGTACTGTGGCCACATTCATGTCAATTTATAACTTCTCAATCGAATACAATTTTGTGCCAAATAATTGGTTCGGCAATTTTTGTCCACTTTGCCGCAGAAAGAGCGGAGCCAAACCAATAGCGACCGAATGATACGATGCGACGTGTACCGTAAGATAATTCTTTCTTTCGCATTTAAGTTAACAATAATTGGCATTTGGCACGCCGTAGATAAGGATTAATTCGGTGGAGAGTCGAGTACCGGTTCGTATAGCACACGGCTTTATACATCAATGTCCCCCTCCGCCCTCCGCCCTCGTCCCCCCCTCCCTCGCGCGCCGCCCCGCCCCCACTCGCCTCAACGAGATATTATCCCCTCGGGTAACCGTTACGCGCGAGATGTAGATGGCCGCTTAGGCGTTATCTCGAAAAAAAAGGCAGAGGCAGCCCGACTCGTCTGGCTCAATGGCGTCTAACTTTCGAAAATCGTCTCCTCTGCAGGTGAGATGAAGTCCGCGCAGGAGCAACAGCAGCCGAGCTCGATGGATTCGAGCGACTCGGCGACGACGACGGCCTC
>JAPYYT010002251.1:0-19376 GCA_030522565.1 Ceratosolen corneri | reverse complement strand
TTCCCCCCACGGTACCTTACATTACATATTACGCAGATATAAGGCTATTATTATGCTCTTATTGGGCTCGGACGCGCATCGCTGGATAAATGCGCGCGCGCGAGCGCATTCATCGCCGACGGCGTGCACAACGCAAAACGATCGCACGCTTCTAAATATTTCAACTGAATTATCGCGATAATAACAGTAAATTAAGCGCAAAGTGGAGGGCATTAATGTAAATTTTAAAAAAAGATAAAAACCTTGGCGCTATTTTATAGGCGAGCTCGTGGAGTCGCGGGGGTGGCACCGGCAAAAAGTTAAAGCAAACCTTTTGTCTTTATAACTCGGCGATTATGCAGGATATACTTCAATTTTTTATGTGCGCGCGCGCAAATAGTCTTATGGATTTAATAAATGTCGATGGTGAGGAGGGCGTCGCGTAAAGGCTATCGCACGTCGGTTTTATCACCTATTTGTATCGATAAGCCAGTGGAATATTCAATACATATTGCAGGCCGTGAAAGTCTCTTTTTCTTCCTTCCTTCGTAATACATTTATTGGCCCAGCTACGCTCTATCCTCTTCATTATATTTGCAATTGCGATTACACGTGAAAAAGTGCCTCGCTATAAAAACAGCCGAGGCAATTATCTCTCAAGCTTATTTAAAGTCACTTTAATACGAACATTATTGACAATAATATATATATATATATTATAACTGCATAGCTGATAATTGTTCTAAAGCCTCTATATGTATTGATTAGTTTTTAAAATATTCTATGATAGAATAAATTGGGGAGGCGACCATGTGTGTATTACGTTTGAAGTCGAGCTATAATTAAACAAATACGTATTCAAATGCTTCTTAGATAGGTAATAATTATCAAGGCAATGATTACCGAGTTTGGCAAAACTTTGATGTATTTCATCTACCAAAACAATAATTTCTCATTAGCATTGATTTACTCACCTTCACATTACCGAACATATCAAATTTGTCCGTTCTATCAACGACAAATGAAAAAGCGTTACCAACGCGCATAGGATTGTGTCTTAAATTTGGCAATTCCTATCATAAAACTTTGGAATTAAAAGAAAAAAAAAAAAGGAAGCGTGATTTATACAGCTGCTTTAATGCAATAAATTATTCCCAATTATTCTCGCCTAAAATTGATAATATACAAAGGAAAAGATATACACGAGTAAGTTAGTGAAATACGTGTAGGGCGATAAATCGAGAAGTGCAAATATCAGAAATAAATTTTATTACTAGCCGATACCTCAGAGTATTAAAATAATTCATTATCGAATTCATAAGTTTAAAGCATCAGCTAGCCAACTATCTTAATAACTTGAGGGCTTAAGTCGCAATTAATCAAAGCACGCAGCGCTAATAAATAGCGAGCTTGCCAATTCGCGAGGCCCTCTCATCCGTAAAAACTTTCCAGTCAATTTAATCTAATTGTAGTCCACGACCGATCATTTATACTTGTAATTCGCTTATAAAAATCTCGTTGACTTGCCAATTCAACGCGCCCAGATATAAATCTATTGTACGAATCGCGCGCACGGCAAACTACTATAACCGTGCGCGTCTTAAAGATAATTTCGCCCGTAAACCCTCGGAGTCACTTAAATCACAATGGCGATAAATTAATTCGCAAACAACGTGGTCAGTCGTCATAACGTTCGAAGGAAGCTTGAGATCTTGTTAAAGGAAGAGGCATTACACCGGGAAATCGCACAAATCATCCTCCGTTGAATATCTCGCCCTCCCAATACACAAGCGATTACCCACAAACACACACGCACACAAGCACGTGGGACGTAGTACGAGGCGTAGTACTACGCTACTCCCATCTGGAAATTGCTCCCGACTCACCGAAAACCCGTTCTCAATGCCCTCGGCCCCACTATCGGACTTTCGCCGTCTCGCTCCCTCTCTCGCTCCCTCTCTCGAGCGCGCGCGCGCGCTCCCACACGCACACGCGCACGCTCCCTCTCGCTCGCGGTCGCCGTTAGATGCGTGGCTTGATGGAGTGGAGAGTTACAACCTAGCGCTACTGCAGTTGCACACTACCTCTCTCTCCCTCCCTCGCTCTATCAACTACTTATTCGCGCATTAAACCGGCGGTCACGTGGGCGAATGGGCGGCGTAACGTTACGTGATACTAACTCAGCGTTATGTCGACGGCACTGACCTTACGCAGCCTTTCAAGCAGGAGAGAGGTTTTTCAGTCACGTTTTCACGACCTCTTTCCCTTTGTTGCCATAACAGTTGTGCACTTTTATTGTGCCCAGCCGAGAGATTCGCTACTTATACGATTATTCGAAGCAATTCTGATTCGTAGCTCTCCACTAAGATCATCCAATGAAGCTCAATGTTTCGCCGCCAGAGTTAATTATCCTTCTTCTTCTTCTTCTTCTTTTTCTTTTTATTTAGCCTTTCGCATCCTAACAATGCCATTACTATATTGGACAGCAGAATTTTTCAACGATAATGGCTAATTAAGTTTGTGCTTTCGGTATAAGCAAGTCACTCTCGCGTCGCTTCATTCATTTTAAACAAGTGCAACCTACGAAAAAAGCATTATTCATGATTTACGTATTACGAGCGTTTTTAAGTAATATTTTCTCAATTGGACATCCAAACAAATGTTCTCCGATATTTCACTTATGAAATGATAATCAGACGATTTTATTGCCCTACATTACAATTCAAACGACTTTCATACATTTATGCATTCAAATTTTACTAGCCGTACTAGCCATTAAAAAAAAGTTTGAGAATATCGATCGAGCAAAGTGTGAAATTTACTGTATTCATCCAATGATGTACACAGATTGTGCATTACGATAATTCAAAAATTGAACAGATAAAATGGTCATTCGGACTCGCATATTGAATTTATTATAAAACATTTGCTCCTCCTTCTTTAATAAGACAATTTTTTGCAAATAACATTATTTTCATAAATTCGATGACAATTCTTCTGAATTCTATTGTTCGTAATGAGTATAAGAATGTTTTGCTCGGACTGTTTTATATATACTTACACATCGTGTGTAATTACATTTTTCCATGATAAATCTACAATCTCTTTTATTATAAATAGAATCATTATAAATACAATACATACACATTTACTACCATAAATCATGATTGGCTTTATCTTATTTCATATTATTTCATAAAATATATTCCGATTCGTTCAATAATCGACCTGATAATATAGATAAATTTATAATTCAAAATTACTAATTATAATTTAATAATAATACAGCGTGTTAACACTTGCAATTTATATTTCAGAATGACAGCATCACGTATTAAGAAATTATATTTTATTCACACGTTATTTTAAATATATATATATATATGTGTGTATATATGGTGAGACGTGATTGTACTTATAATTTAGACGATAATATCAATTTAATTATCAACATGCGTATACGTAATCGTAATATTTATGTGAAGCTTTTATGAAATTACGTGGAAAACTTCCACGAATGAAAATCAACGACCTACGAGAGTAAAGATCCCTCTTTCTTTGTCCTCCTTTATCTCTCATATCTTTTTCTTCCTCTCTATCTACTTCGTTTTTATATACACGTGTTAAAAATCAAATAATATATATGCATGAACGCATGTCTCGACCATAACTGTTTTCTCGTTTACGGGAATACGAGAAAATCAATGAGATTTACTGTTCTCAACTCGACCCAACTGATTACATTAAAACGTCTTCTCTCTTATTGTTATTGAAAGTGGTTACAAAGATACAAATCCCGCGTGACTTATGTCGATACATCTTCATAATAACAATGGATTAAACGATTTCAAAGCACATTACAATAATTCAATTTGATCCTTCCAATGATGTTTATTTGTCTAATTCATTGCATTATTATTTATTGTTCGAATATCTGTATCTCTATGTATTCTGTCGATACATCGTAAAATTATATTAAAGCAAGTGCCAATATTAACGAGTATTGGGACACATTATTATTGATTATTATAATTATTATAATTAGCCGTCGTATCATTAAATTTAAGTACAGTTTTTTTTCTTTTTTTTTAGAATATTAAGAAAATAATATAATGTATTTTTATGGTATATTTATTGTTAATTGTTAGTAATACATTTTTTAACGATTTTTACAGTTAACTAAGGTATATAAATAATTATCTTATATTTGATTATAACTTCATTATTTGCAGTAAAATTTTTAAGAAACATATTTATTAGAAACATTGAAATTTAAATTTACTTGTAAGAATTTAAAATAAAAACACTTGCTACTATAATTAGTCAAGCTAGTAACGCATTTATTAAACAATTATATTAATATATTATTATATTAATATATATTATTGTAATATAAATTTATAACGTAAAGTTTATTACGATGTATAATGCAAAGGAAAATTCTTATTGCTCATTATTAGTCTTATTACGTAACGTAAATGGCTTTTATGGTCTGTGTATTAAAAAAGATATATTAAACTTTTTTAGAGACAAGATAGCATGTATTATGATTAAATAACTGTTATTAAGTTTTTCGGACATTATTAAATGCGTAAAGTTGTTGTACATAATATCTGTCGTATTTGAATTTACATTTCTGGCATCATTGCAATTTTCCAACTACGTGTACGCAATGTAACTAATCTTTTAGAATATACGACTGAATCATAATGAGTTTAATTAAAAAATATGTAATTATAATCATTAGGCTGAGTTTATGCGCTCGAAAGCTTCATCATTCATCAATATAATAACGCTTTTCCCCCTCATTTTATGTCAAGCTATAAAAAATATTTAACTCAAAATAGCCTCGCATTTATGTTAAATTTAATGTTATCATTTTATCTTCGCTTCGGTATATCTAAAGATTTTTTTATTTTTTCGCTTATATGCGAAACCCTACGTTCAACTCTTTTATTTCTCATTCTAGCTACATGCCCGGCATAATCTCTATGATTTAATTATCTTTAGAGTAATGCATAATGTATATCTATATCTGCGCAAGTATATCCTTTATCTTATGAATATGTAATTTCATATTTCTTCCCCTCCCCCCGTCATGTTTAAGTATTTTTTAAGTACTTTATTTTCCAAAACTCTAAATACGTTCGTTTCGTATTTTTAATGCAACTCTGTTTAGCCGCTTCGTAAAAATCAACATCAGCATTTCAAATTTATCACGAAGGCTAATAGTTGAATCTCAAACGACATTAAACAGAATAGTTTTATGATAAATAATAACGCCATTATTAATCTTCATCTCTTTATAATTTTTAGTACGATGAAATGTCTTTACATCCATAGTTGCACGAAAGCTTTCATTTACACTTATCCGCCCTAAAAATGTTCAATTCCCAGACTTGCCGATTAATACCCACGTGCAATTATTTATTTCATGATCATGTATGTCATTGCCTCGTACATCTATGCAATTATACTTCATTTTGCCTGACTCGTCATTTTACATGAGAAGAAGAAAAACCAAAGACTATAGAAAAACATAGTGACCAACAACTCTGCATCGTAATCGGAAGAACGCAAATGAATTGTAAGAGAGCACATTGGCAATGTCTCGCTCAATAACATATCAAAGTGAAATTTTATTAGCCCTTTTTTAATGCGACTCCCCATAACAGATAGAGTAGTGAAAAGCGGTGGTGAAGGACGTTACATCGACACTTTTATCTATCGAACGCCATAGAACTGATTAAAGTAATGGCAGTAAGCTAGCAAGAAAGTGGAAATACAAAAGGCAGGGCAAAATTACGATAAGGCACAAGCAGATAAGGAGCGTTGAGGAGCTCGTAATTGCGAATGAGGAGTGGGAGGGGTGGGGAAATGGAAGCGCCAAGTCCAAGTGTCGAGTGGTCGTGTAGGAGAACGTGAGACGCACACGCGGCCACTGATTGCTCATCAGTATTAATGACTCATAATCGAATGGAGTTAAACAGTCGGCGTGGCGGGCGTGCGCCAACCTCACGGATAAAACGCCTTCCGCCCGAGCGAGCCCCGAGCCCCGCGGAGCTCCGATCCCGGCCATGAATCTCCCAACGGGGCGAGCCGGCGGCCCTCGAGATAAGTAACGTAACGAGGAGATAAATAATAGAAATAAAGGAAAGTTGGGGGGGGGGGATGAGGGATAAAGGGCGGCCGGGGGGCGCGGGCGTGGCGTGCCGGCCGTCGTAAATCGCCGGGGGAGGTGCGGGAGATCGGTATCGATGGGCCGATGGCCGAGCAACACACCTGAATATTCACGAGCCACCGTTTTCCTTCTCCGCCCCCATGAAGATCCACGCGCTCTGCATTATCGATGAGGCTGGTGAGACGCGCCGCTCGCTTAATTTATCATCGCTGCGGAGTGGAGCCGAACGAGCGCGAATACGAGATGACGATGCTTCCGTTTTGGGAAGAGGGAGGGAGCTCGTTGGTGGGAATTGATTATTAGGCTGCGGCAATGCAAGTGCTCTCCCCGTTGTTATAAATAAAGGTTTGCCTGCAGAAGACCGGGCTGGATTTTAATGACGCTTCGGCGGCTTTTGGAGGGAGCTTAGGATGGAAACAAAGTGTTTAATTGAGGTCGCCGGACTGTCTAATTGTGCATGCTTCGAGGGTTTCGTTGGAGCTACACTTGGCGAGCTTTGCTTAGACTTGTCATATAATTCGCGATTTAATGAGCTGTGGCGCGCGTTGCTCGGCGAAATTTGTTGCTTCTCCGATATCATATTCGCATTCGAGAGATTAGTTTTGATAGACTCGGAGGCAAAATATGTCGAAGAGCATAATCGCAGTGCGAGCAGCACAGGTCGCAGAATTTCTGTTACAACAAGTTCTCCGTCCCGTAAACATACTCACTTATAAGCAATGATAACCGCTTCACATAGACTGTGTTTAAGGCAGTCATTTTTAATTTGTCATTCCCGCTTTAGGCCACTTTCCGTGCCATAATAAACTTGATTTGATCGTGATTATATCGTAAAGTTTTAAGAAAATGCTTCGTATTGGCCAGAACCATAAGCAGCCGCACCGAAAGTTACGGGCAATCCTAACCTAAAAAAAAAAAAGAAAGCTATTGTTACAATAGGAGAGACATATCTGCAACGTAACTACACGTTCTATGTAAAAAGAGAAGATAATTTGACGTTTGAATTTATGTGCCTGTCAATTGGGAGAGCTAAGCAAACTGCATACGCTTTATTTGATTAAAATTTCGTAAACCATTCAATTCGCGTGACATAATTAGACACGACGATAAAAGTTAAAAAAAAAGTTTGACTGCATTCTGCAGTAATAATAGCCTTTGGTGTGTAAGAAGAAGCGTAAGGAAACAATAATAGTAGCAAAGTGCCAAGGCTACGGTCCCTTTATACTTATTATTCTCGTCGCCATCTTCCCAGTTTCTTATTCTCTGTGCCACTCGCCCCTCCTCCCCCCTCCGCCTTCACCACCGCGTCACTTCTCAACTACGCTCGCCGTGAACTCGGCTCGCAATAAAATAATAAAATTCTCCGCGGGCTCCCGCCCCTCTCCCCCCTCGTTCCCCTGTCGCCGGTCTCGCTCTCTTTCCGCGTTGCTCTTTATTTTTCGCCGGGATTGTAGGTCTGGAGGAGAGGCCGAAGGGCTCGAAGAAGCCGGCCACGTTGAGCGGACGCACTCCTCTATTTAACGCCAGCAGAGAAACGAGGAGCGGCGGCTGGGCCCGCGAAACGGAAGCGAAAAAGACGCGAGCCTGCAGGGGGCGAGGGGTTAGCCGGAGTGAAAGGAAGGAAAATGAAGAATAGGCGGAGGCAGAAGAAGAGGACGAGAGCGGAGAATGAGGCGAGCGAGGCAGCGAAGGACGTCGAGGAAGACGAAAGTGAAGCACGAAATGAGGAGCGGATGGGCGATTGGTGGGTGGCGATTGGTGGGTGGCGATGGCGGTTGGGCGTCGATGGCGGGGACGGGGAGGGGTTGGGCACAGACGGGCACACATGGACTTGGGGCACACGTGGCCGAGCACGTGTCACTGACGGAAGAGTCTCGATGGGGTTGGTGAATCCCGGGGCCCCTCTATCAGTATTTTCGCCGTGTACGCCCGCGGTATTCGATGGATTGGCCATGAAGCGGCTTTGCTTGCCTCTTGTAAGATAATAATTCCTCATTCCTCGCCGACGCTGCCGCACATTAAAGAGATTCGAATTCACTCCAGTAGTGCGATGGTCGTTTGCGTGCGCGCGCACTCGTGTCCGCCTGCGACTCGCTCCATCCCATCTCCCATATCCAATCGCTCATTTAGCGCTTTAACGTGCGTGTAAATAATTGTTAACGACGCAGGAGGCGCGACTTGGGCTATTCAAGGCTAATATTACGATCAAAGTCTAATGCCAAATAGACGAGCGAGCGACAAGGCGCGAGTACTTTCGCCTTGTCGCAATATCAATATCCAATCGCTCGCTTCAAGGTCGCGAGAGCCGTTTGTAAAATCTCCCGCCCAACAATGAGCATGTTTATTGTAATGTGGGGGTCGATGGAGGATTTCCGTAGCGTCGCGCAGACCTCCCGAGGCCTTGGTGCTCTCGGTTCCAGGGACCTCATCACCGTCCTGACCAGCGATCGATGCAAATGGGTGAGAAGCAGCCACCGAGCTCAAATTATATTTGATCGACGAGTGGTGAATATCGAGTCACGCACTGACCGGAAAAAAGCCCGAGCCCAAATCACGAGAATGCAGTGATTACGCGAGCAGCCAAGGACCTCGTCAACGAATCGTCAACGAAGCAGTCGCGGGCAGAATTGGGACGAGGGGCGGTGGGTGGAGGGCGACGGGTGGAGGGCGACGGGTGGAGGGGTGGAGGGAGTAGTGGAGCCTTGGGAGTGGAATGGGGGAGCTCCGGAGGCACGGGAACGCCTCTTTAGCGCCAATTCTCGAGGATCGAGTGACGGCGAGCAATCAAGCGATTTATAGCGATCGGCCCGCTCGAGCCCTAATCCCGTGATTATAACGCGCACGTGCGCTCAGGTGGCCGTGCGATAAGCGAGATAATTGCCTGCCTGCGCTTATCGCGGATTACGAAATACGAACTGTTACGCTCGCCGCCGGCACTTCTTTTCGGCGGCCAATGTGCCGGTCGCTGATTTACGGCTCGGCCTTGAGGAAGAGCCGCTCTCACCAAGATGCATTTTCCCAGCGCAGGAAGCAGAGGAACAACTGGGGCGCAGCGCACGCCGAGGTCGGCAGGCTCGTGCCAGGATTATCCTAAGCCGCTGGTCATTGTATGATTGACATATGCGAGTGGCTGGATATGATGTTTCCATTGACAGGTCGATCGTGCCTCGTGAGGTTGGATGTTTTGTTTGCGCCGGTCGGTTCAGCGCGACAATCTGACTAATTGGTTAAAATGGAGTGGGATCGGTGCGGTGAGGAGACGCATTTTGCTGCTCTCTTCGTCTCTTCTCCTCTTTTTTATTCGACGCACCAAGTATTCGTGCAAGGATTATGTGGAAACTTGACCTGGCACCACTGCCACACCTTTCCAGCATTCCATATTTTCCCACGCGAATTCGGCCATCAATTGCAACAAAGCCGTTCTTCTCGTCAACGCTCTCTCTCTCGCTAATATTAGATGCACTGGGTTTGGAAGTTGGTAGACGTCAGGTTGGCAGCAAGTGCTAATGCCACCGGCAAACAAGCGGCTTAATAAGCACTCGAGACGATATTACTATTACCTCCGACTATTGATAATCTGAATATTCAATGCGCTTAATGATAATAGAGCGGGGACAATTAATAATTGAAAGGGCGGATATTGGCCGGACCTTGTGATATTAAAAGTCATCGGTCATTTACTTTTTATCGTCGTTCGAGTGGCGCCAGAGCTAAAAATCGCTAGAAATTCGATAATGCCGCTTTGAAAGCGCTCTCCCCTTTTTCCGGCTGATCTCTCCCTTTCTCTCGCTGCACCCCAGCAAATATCACTCGTGTGCATCAATGCAAACATGCTATATCCAATAATGCGCGCAGTCTCGTTAGCCAACGATAATTAAAGTAGGAGAAAAAATTATGCGCCCAAAGCTCGGCCTCCGGAAAAGCGGAGGGAGCTCGATCTAAATAAATTGGCCAATCGCGTAAAACACGGACTCGCGTATTAACGGACAAAGCGCCCACCCCCAATCGCCCTCCCTCCTTCCGGATTAATAACTTTTTATCCCCGTGCGCGCACAATAGCCACGTCACAATTAGATGGTGGCTAGGCTGCGCGCGCAGGAGGTAAGCCCGGACGATAATTGCCGGAAGGTCCGAGGTCCAGATGCTTCCCAATCAGCGGTTATCCGTGTACACGGCCACGCATACCTGCAGGCCGCGCTTAGCGCACGAGCGTACGTGCACGAGTGGGTGAGCAGGGCGGTGGGGCGGGGGGCGGCGGAAGGGGGAGGTCGGGTCAGAGGCGCGGATGGGAGGTGGTGTAGAGGTAGGCGCGGAAGGTCCGTGACCGTGTGGAGAATGGCGAGTTAGATCCTGGACCGGCGTGCACACGCATGAGGGCACCGTTTAATTGGCACCGAGCACAATGGATTATGGGACGACGGAGCGCCGGTCCACTCCACGTCAAAACCGTTTCACTCGTTTATCCGATAGCAGGAGCGCTGCCAAGACGACGCTGACGACCAAGACGACGAGGACAACGAGGACAACGAGGATGACGATGACGACGACGAGGACCACGACGACGATTACTACTAGGACGACGACGACGACCACTACAACGACCACGACGACGACGACGACGACGACGACGACCACGACGACGACGACGACCACGACCAAGCCAAGCACGACCACCATCACCAATATACGCGACCCTCATCACCTCCAATCCCTCCCCGACTCTCTCTCTCTCTCTCGCCCGTTATTCCACAGTCGACGTGCTCTTTCCCCTTTTGCAACGAATGCGCTTCGCTGACTTCGCTTCTCGACCAGCCAATCGCCACTGGATTACGAGCCGCTGCTAAATTCCGATTTTACGGGAAGAAACGAGCCTCCCGAGCACTCGCATCTCTCAAAGTTCACGAGATTATTCGAGGCTTTAAGCTAATAATCCACTCTCTAATTCTTATGTATTATTAAAATGTCATGGGATGGCGGTTTCGTAAAAGAAGCCGTAAATTTATTTTATGTGACCAGACGGGCTACGAGAAAAGTATTGAAACGCTTCGATCGATTCCTCCTTATCCCAACTACATTCCTCTCTCCCATTGCAATTGTCTGTTTATTTATAAGTCATACGAGTAAATGCAAAGCACTCGAATACATATGAATAGTGACGGAGACGACAATTAAAGATTAAATTATATTAGTAACTATGTTTGTTCTAATTCTAATAAATAACTAATAAATAAGAATTCTAATAAATAAACAGAGAAGAAGAGGACAAATCGGTTTTTCACGATATATTATCTTGTTTCATTATATTTGTGATTTTTAATGGAATTCTATGAAACTTGCGAGACTTACGTGTTTTTGTATGTACAACTTCAAGCGCGAAATTTAACATAAGAGAAGCAAATTTTCATCACTTTGAGCTTGTCATGAAAAAAATTAATATGTTGCATAATTTATGTCCAAATACTCTGCTCAATTCCATAAAGATTATCCAAATTAATTTAGAAAATAATCACATTCCCCCTGCAACCTTATACAGTATTATTATTATTCTCCTTCGCTCTCTCTCTCTCGCTCCTCTACATCGCCAGCATCGTCTTATTATCACATTCCCATTTAAATATACTGTATCATTAGGAAAAGTGGATGGAATAAGCAACTGTTTCATTAAGCCTCGTTGGCGCAATACACTTAACCCCATAGCTTGTAACCCCATTAAAGATCTCGATATCTTATTATCTTATTAGCAACGACACGCCCTTGAAAAAGCAATTCAAGTGCATGCCACGTAAGCCTCTTCTTGTTTTTTGTGTTTTTTTGCCCCCGTAAAATTTCCCTAAATTATAAACAAATTGCGCGAATGTGGATTTAATGAATAGAGGAGGACGTGGGCGCCGATAAGAGTATTTGCGAGCATAATGCGGCCTCGGCGTACTTATAAAAGCCCTCGCTCCACAGCTTCATTCTCACGCCTCGATAATAAAACGCCGAGGATTTCGCCCTGGCAGTGAGCGTGCGCGCTGGTGATTCCTTTGCCAATTATCTTTCCAATATCCGCAGCCGGAGCTCCGGTATGCCGTCGGAGGAGCCCAGGTACGGGGCACCTCGGCGAACTCGAGCCGCAAACGACATAACAACCCAAAGTGATTATTGCATCGGGAAATGGTGGGCCCAGCCCGGGCAGTGTTTATAAATAAAAGCGAAGCTACGTAGCCTTTTGCAAAAGTAGTTAAAGTAGCATCTCGGAGTTATTGGCGATGGTGGCGAGGGGCCGTGGCGGCGGGGGAGGAGGACGGGGTGGCGGTGATGGTGGTGGTGGCGGTGGCGGTGGTGACGGGTAGAGGGGACGAGTGGCTCGGGTGAGCGGTGGTGTTAAATTTTTCCGGAAAATCGCCTCCCTCTCGTCCGTTCGGCAATTATCGATAATAGTACCGCGGGCGGTCGATTCTTCGCCGGGTGCGCGCATATAAAAGTGCGACGCCTCGGCGATTTCCATCTGCGATGCAAATGCCGTTTCTACGAGGAAGTTTGAGTGCCGGAGGTACAGTTAGCCGCTCGATGTTTTCTAATATTTTACGTGTCCCGTCGGCTCTTGCCCACTCGCTCCAACCAGCCCAGCAGCTCTTTTTCTCAGATTTGCTGGCCAGCCACTGAGTTATGGCCGAGCCGAGTGCTAAACTCCCGTCGAAATGGCCGACGGTACTCTCGCCTCTTCCACCGAGGTGTAATAATCATGTTTGCTTGTAAGCGCTATTACAACTTGACATACACAGATTGACAGACCCTCGATGCGATTATCTGTAGGCTGGTGGAGTCGGAGTCGTGGTCGCCGTCGTCATCCTCGTCGGCCGCGGCGGCCTCGTCGTTATCGTCATTATTATTATTAATATTATAGGGTAATTTTCGTTCTAGAAATTTGGCACCCCATAGGCTTTATCGATTGGTATTTCAATAGAAATTATAACTATTCTGAATTGAAGCTATATTGAATTTTAGAAAAAGGAAAGCTAATTAGATTGCTACGCGGATAAACAAACGTTTTTTTTTAAAATAGCTTCATTCATATAGATTATCGATGGTATTATTAATGCCATTCCAAAGACATTTTAACCCTGGATATTTGTAAAAGTTAGTATTGAAGATTTTATTTATTTTTTTTCAATAACATTACGATTAAAATCCATTTGCAATGCATGTTTTTTCATTGCTTCTTCAACACTCGGACAGAGGAGAATAATTTTATCATTTCGTAGGGATAACGCTTTCACTTTTCAATTATTATTTGCTTTCCATCTATGTTTCTAATCTTTACTTTTGTTGTTGTTGTTTAGTTAAAAAAAGCCAAACACCACGACACATAGTAAGCTGAATAAGGGTTAACTTTGCGTGTATATGAAAAAATTGCCTTAATGAATGATACAACTTTTGGTTAACCAATACACCCAATGGCAAACAGATTTGTAATGGTGAATAAATAATGGCCTTAATACTTGGCCAGCTAAATTAAAACGCCAGCTCTCATAATCGAAACACGTTTGCTTCCATTGATAAAAGACGAATTATGCATTGCCATTGTATTGGCGAAATGGCTCTTTTTCCTCTCTTTTCCCGTGGTTTTGTTGAAAAATATCGACGCCTGCACTATCAGCAAGATTCGCTCGTGTATCCTCATTCGATACACCTATTACAATGAGAAATAAAGCGGGCGGACGCACTTCCTTTTCTAAATAGTTCCTCGCTATCTGAAACGGCTCCTCTCAACGTTTCGCCAAATCTTAACGGCGGCGTAGGCCAATTCCTTTTGCGCCTCCACTTCCCGACACGACGAATCGTCCAGATTTCGCTAGCTCGCCTTTATTTTTCCACTACAGCGAAATGTGGTCGTTATGTTTTTTTCTCCCTCCGCTCTCCTCCTCCTCGCCGTCTACGCTCTCTCTCCGTCTGTCGCGTGCTTTATCTCGTAGATCCGTGTCCGTAGTCGCAGCTACTCAATTCCATTCCCCTGCATTAAACCATCGAAAAGCAGTAACCGTCTTAAATTTATCGCCGACTATTCTACGCGCGCGCGAGCTCGCCTCGCCAATGGGAGAAGTGTGAGTGTGCGGAGGCTCGCCGAAAGGATGAAGAGGGTAAGAAACGAGCCGGAGGGAACAAAAAAGTGCGCGGCACCGGAGAGACGCTGAGGAAAGGGTGGCGATCAAACATCGACGCATGGAGAATGTAAAAAAGACGAAACAAGCTGAGAAAGAGGGAAGACGAAATGGAGTGGGAGTGACGGGGTCAGGAGCATTTGGTGGCGGGGGGCAATGGGGGGTAGGGCGCGTGCGTGTGTGTGATTTACACGCTGTTTAAGAGAATTTTCTATTTATAAACGCGTTTCTAGTTCCGTTGGGCATCCAAAGTGCAAAAAAAAAAAATAACGAAATATTACTGAAAAAGGGAGAAAATTGTTCAACACCTGCGTAGATATAAGCAAGTAATTTGCGTATTAAATTAGTGTTTTATGTGCCTTTGCGTGAAAGTTTATTGCTCTAAATTTAGAGTACAATCCGCAATTAGAGATAATAAATGAGATTCACTTGGGAATATAAGCATAATAATGATGCGAATTGTTACTTAACAATTCCAACTCTACGCTCCTAATTAATTATTAATTTTTTTCGTAAACCCGAAGCCCTACTATCGTACATCCAGCGTAGTTATAAATATATCGACGCAATTATAGTGTTCCATTGAATAGAAATTCGAGCAAGAATATACGGTCATCCTCCAAATCCTTGAAAATCCGCAAATTATTTCAGTAACTCAGAGCTCATAGCTAAGCACCGCACTCGGCAGTTAATCGATATCGATACTTCATGGCGCAGCTAATAATACAAGCGTCTTGACAAGCCATATACCTCCTCGGAAAAATTGGACAAACAGATAAAGTGAGGATAATAAAAGCGGACAATCGTACCGTTAAGGCATAACGCTAGAGCGACTCCCAACAATCGTTATCAACTAGAAGTCCCGGAAGCTCATTAAGCTATTCCCTCATATATATCTATATATATACATATACATATATATATATATATATATATGATATTTCCTCGTGCACGAGGCTCCTCGTCGTTCCCTCTTTCACTCTCTCTCTCTCTCTTGGCGGGTCCCGTGGGAGATCTCCACGTCAGCCTATAAAACTCGTGGGCTCCACGACTCGCCAGGTGCCTCGTTACAAGTTCGTCCTCGCATAAATGTAACCGACCAGAGAGAGAGAGAGAGAGAGAGAGAGATAAAATAATAATAACGTATCAACGACGATGCACGTATGTCTCGGAGATAAATCACGAACTGAAAATTCGTAACGGCTTTATTTTATAGAGAAACGATCGAGTATCGATAAGCAAAGCTCGAGCTCGCGAGAAGTATCGTGGGAAGGGATAAACGGCGAAGAAAAAGATAAAGTACGTGTAAACAGGGCCGAGCCCGAATACTTGCGATATTACATCCCAATAAGTGTTCCGTGTTTTTGCAGCTTACGTTATCGAGCTGTGGATTTTCAACTGGAGCCTGCACAATCCAGATGACAATATTGCAAATAAGTAATAAAAGGCCTCGAGATTAATTAAAACAACCGAATTTCCCTCAACCCTCGCCTGCCCTCTTTTCTTCTCCTTTCTTCACCTCGTATTGTTATTTTCCAATTGAGCTCTACAATTGAGCGCCACAATGCCATTCCAAATAATGCGTCTTTATTGGAATCGAGAAATTTTTGCGCGCGAGAGTGTTGGTACGTGAGAGTCTCGGCGGCTCAGTCGCTAAAATCCTGGACTCTCGACTCGGGCGCTTCGGTGAACCCTAACTTGGACCGTCTCGTCGGCACATCTGTACTGAATTTTATTCCACTTCACATGTACTTGTTTTTTTTTTTTTTCTTACAGCGGCTCTGCTGCTCCCGAGCTGAGATGCTAAACAGCAGATTCAGTCGCCGAGTTAATACTCTTATTGAAACTTGGCGAAGACGACTAAGAGTAAAATAATATAAAAACTCCATTGATGCATCAACGTACCCGCGGAACATACTAATTAAATCTTATCTTGAAAAGATTCAATATAGAAACACGCACAGACACACAGACACGAGCACACGCACGCACACATCACTAATTGGCATTATATTTAATTAATTAGTTTCAGCAGTGCCGAGTATGGAAAATGGACATACAATAAGCTGGACGGATACCGTAATTGGTTGTCTGAAAATATAAAATTTAAAAATAAGGTAATATTCTTTAAGTGATTTACCTACATTATTATACAAATAAAAAAAAAAACAAACGAAAATAGCTTAGAATTTTTATAAGATAAATTTCAAGAGTTGATTTTTCTTCTTTCCAAATCACTGGTAATAATGCCAATGAATTTTTCCATATTTGATTGCTAATGTCCAGTCCTAATCTCTCTATACCAACAAGTTTACAACGTCGTTGCAAATAGTACTTGGTTATTTAAAAATGAAGTACAAATTTAAATATTAAAACGCACTATTAAAATATAGCACTAGAATGCTTATTATGATAATATGCTTTAAATATTTTCACTTCAGTCAAATATTATTTGAATAATTACGTTACTTGTATATCCGCTCGGGCGTCTAAAAACTTATTTCATTTGCACATATTAGAGTATATTGCAATTCATAAAATTATACTGCAAATCCAACTATTCAAATATATATTTCTCACTCGAATTGAAAAGAAATTTGATTCAATGCAAACTATTTATTAACGAAACATTCTTTTTCAACGAGAAATTTTCTATTATTTACTGGCTCTTGCAAATGTGTATCGTCACTTATTCTCAAATTCACGATTAGTCTGACAAATTCGTTTATGCGTACAATGTGACTTGAATTATTTTAAAATGTTAATAGAAAAAAAAAAGAAAGAGAAAAAGGAAGCTCGTAACTTGTGAAAAGTTTATCCGAAAATGACATGGAATGATAAATAAATTCAATTACATTTGGGCATCGGATAACACCAAGAATACACATAATTCCAATATCCTGAGGAGTTTGCTTTTGAATTTATTAAAAATGCAGCTTTCTCACAGAGTACCATTGTTTGATTGTAATCTGCAAAGAATTTTTACAATCAAAAGCCTCGGCCACATTACGCAGAAGCATCTATTTATTTGGGCCGCATAAGCCGGCGAATTGAATATTAAAAATAAAATTCATTCTCATCAGACGGAGTCTGAAGAAAGAACATTTCTTATACACATTCTTGATGGACAATTTTAATGCCCTAAAACGTCTTGTGTGCATTTCATTTAATACATCCACGGCTTCACACTCGAAATACACATCGTATTTTAAGTTTAACGCTGCAAAGGAGAGAGTTGAGCGAAAAAAAAAAAAAGCAACGGAATACAAACGTTGAAAATGTATTTTGAGTCTCAAATTACGAGATGTCCAGGCCGAGCGACTCGCGCGATCCTAAAATGCAGTGGGTGCCATTAAATTACGCCTCGTCTCCAGCCAGGACATTGAGGTCCTGGCTTCTTTCCTTTATATTATTCTTCGTTTTTTTCTCTTCTCGCGTCCTCATCGTCGTCGTCGTCGTCGTCGTCGTCGTCTCTCTCTCGCTCTCTTGCTCTCCGTCTCGCTCTCTGCGTCTCGCTCACGGGGAGAAAGGAACGCGCGCGAAGAAAGGACTCGTGTTTCGCGAAATAGTAGTCGAGCGCAGGATTCGACTCCGCGCGTCAAAACGAGCAAAAAGGGATCTTGAAATATGGCTATGCGGCGAGATGACGCGCGATAAATCTCGATAAGACGCGTGACGATACGGCAAATGAACGTGAATGGCGAGACGGAAATTCATGAGACTCGCCGGGGTAAGGAGCTGTAAAGAATAGAACTTGGATTCTCTCTCTCTCTCTCACTCACTCGCTCACTCACTCGTCGACTATTCGGCCGCGTGTCATTTTTATATTTCTACATATTTATCCAATTCCGAAGGATATTCTTTATTCCGGCGCGAAAGAATGTCGATTGTGCGCAACTGCAAAGGTGTAACGGTATAATATTGACGCGAAGGCCAACTAAATAAATGGAGATTATGCATTGTCCTTATTTGGCAAACACGCGCTTAAAAGTTCTCCATTGTCGAGCAATTACTCTAAACAAATGCGTGATAATACTTGCCATTGGCGAGCTCCACCCCTCCCAACCGCAACTCTACAATAATCCAAGACTCTCGGCAATTAATTTCAATAATAATTAGCTTCGATATTGTTTATTAATGTTTCAGTCCCGTAAGTGGCGCTAATTGATTTCACTCGCAATGCTTAAAGAGGCGGTGCTTAAAGAGGAGAGGTGAGTATAATTTACATCGCTATAATTGCTTTATATCTTAACTATACACTCTGCGGATGGCTAATTATAAATTAACAGGAGACTTGTGGGAGCCGATCCATTATACAGGATAGGAAAATGAATTGAAGGATTGTATGATGCCGAGAGGGCGCATTAAGCTTTACAAGGACTGGAAAAAAATCGAGGCTCGCCATTACAACGAGCAATAAGACCCCAAAGCACATTTATTATGAACAATTATATCTCGGGGGGGCGGGGGGCTCGGTCGTTGGATTTTGATGGTTAATTTTGGGCGGGAGGGGTGGAGGTGGGGCCGGGACACTTGAACGTTAAAGCGAATTTTATCGGACAATAACGATTGGTGCAGCCAGCCTCGGCGACACGTGCCAATAAATTCCCGAAAAATCCCCACATTGCCGGAAAAGTATTTTATTAAATATATCCAGGCTAAACCCCTTTTATTCGATTATAAAACGTTATTAACTCCCAAAACTAAATAAAGCCCCGTTTTTATCGCTCTCTCTCTCTCTCTCTCTCTCTCTCCGTCCGATCCTCTCGCCTCGCGTCTCACCCTCGCCGCCCCCCGGCAATATCCTACGGTCAGGCTAAGCCGGACAATGCGTCGCTTTCAATTCTCTACAGCGGACGCGCATAGCTCGATCGCCTGCGGGATGGGAGGAGCCGGGGGGGTAAGAGATAGAGGGGCCGACCGCCATCCGGGGCGAAGATAGGACTGGCAGTTCTCGCGTGGGACACTCACGTGTCATTTGAGGCGAAATACCTCCGATGCGCCCAACTGATTTACAACCGGGACCCGCCGCGCGGTCCCCCCCCCCCCCCCCCCCCCCCCCCCCCCCCCCC
>JAPYYT010002250.1:0-19398 GCA_030522565.1 Ceratosolen corneri | reverse complement strand
ACTTGTGCAATTTAATTATTCATCTGATTTTCAATAAATATCCGTCCACAGTGTTAAATTCGACCCCCCGCGTCTGTGTTTTCTTTCTACCCTGCCATCACTCCTCTACCACGATCGGCCTCTCCCCCCTCCATCTTGGGGAGAGCTCACATCGGGATTGTCGCCCGAACAATCCCCTTTCAGTATCAGCTTCTCCCCCACATCACCTTGGGTAGAGATCAGCATCGGGTCAGTTCTCGAACAATAAAAATGCTAGGAGTCATACTTTGATTTTTTATAGATATGTTTACGTTACAAATAATTTAGATTATATTACTGTGATTTAAAAACAATTATACCAAATTTGCATAAGTTCTACACATCCTAAAATCTTCAATACAAAAAAAATACGTATTCTACACACGAGATAAATTAATAACATTACAGTTGTTTTTTTTTTTATTTAAATAAGCAATAATGAAGATGCATATATATTTTTTAGTTATTTTTTTAATTCTTTTTTTATTTATTTAACTTTATTTAACTTTAATTTATTTAACTAAATTTATTTAACTTTAATTCATTAGTAAATATTTTTTAAGAGAAATGAATTTTTTTAATAATAAAACTGTCAAATTATTTTTATACTTCATATGTTAATTTCTTATTTTATACAAATAATATTGTTTTGTAAGAATAGTTTAATTAAACAATATATTTTCTCGATTGAAAACTAGTATTTATTATATAATCTAAATAAAAATATGTTGATCTATTATAAAAACAAATGATTCAATGGGAATACAAAATAAAATTTAAAACATTTGGAAAAATGGCACATTTATTATGTTATTAGTGATAATATTACTAGTGGTAATTAAACATTTTTATTTCTCAATCAAACCTTCATTTCATGATTTTATTTTGTCCATGTCCATGTGCCTGTTTTTATTTTATGTATTTTCATGCATATATTCCCATACCAAGTATATTTTATGTAGATTTTTGGTGGAAGTTACAAACAAAATACAATAGCATATTTTATATAGCACAAGTATTTAATTTTTCTACATAATATTTCCCTGACTATTTGTAGACTGTACAGTTATACACAAATGCCTTTCATACGAATTAAATTTAACAGGTTGGTTGTTTGAACATGTTTTTAAAGACCCATGGATTCACCTACTTTTTATTTGATTGATCCATATACCAACTCTCTTGCACTCATCCTTCACATTTATTCAAATTCATTATTAACTCATCTTACATTTTTGCATTCTTTCATTACCTCATTTGAATTATCTAAAACTGTCAATGAGTTTAGCTTATAGGCTGAGCTTAAAACCTATTTATAGTCATATTATTTTACATGATTACCTTCGCAAGTCTTCGGCATACAAGTACTTTTACAAAAGTATTTTTATCGCCATTGTTTCTCATACTATATTCGTAAATACAAAGACTATAATTAAAATTAATAAAATAAAATTATTATAATTATTATAATAATCAAAATAATAAACATGCTGAGTCAACAGCTTGATTCAATGCATCTAGTTTATAATGTACAGTTTATATCAGATTTTTGCAATTTTTTGTCTTCCACTATCTCTCTCTCTCTCTCTTTCCCTCTCTCTCTCTTTCTGTAACTATCTATATATGTCCTTTTCCCTTGTTTATACTCTCATTATTTTCTTTTATACAATATTATTTTGTAACGCAGACAAACCGAGGTATATAATTATAATTATTATTGAACAAGGTCGCAGTCAATGTTATTGTCCTTACATGGAAGTCCTCGAAAGCTACTTCACAGTTTCCTTTTCCTAAAATTTTTAACTTTTCTTATATAAAATCCAATTGACATAAAAAATAATGTTCAGCGAGTAATTAATAAGTTCTATTTTCATATTTTATCTTTTATAATTCTTCTTCTGTTTATTTTTATATTTATTTTCATCTAAATGCTTGATAATATAACCAGATTTTACCATAGACACTTTTTAATTATTTTTATTGCTAAACATAATAAGGTATGTTATAAAATTGTATTATTTCTTAAGCATTAGGCTTGTTAATTTATTCACTGGTTTTCAAATTTAATTATTTCAAAGAAACAATTTCAAATTCAATCATTGATCTTATTATGTAATATATTCACAGTATAACAAATAAAATACTTTGTTAAACAAAGTAATATCTTAGGAATAAATTATAAATATCGATAAAAAATTAAAACAATTATAAGATATAGCTGTACGTTATCAATAAATAATGATAATAGATAAATATAATAGTAAGTATAGCGCGTTATAAAAGCTCGTAAAAAATTAACGATCATTTAATAAGTTTAGTTCTTTGATAAAATCTAGTCCAAGCCATAACACTATCCTTTAAAGAAAGGGATGCCAATGATCATATAGAAAATATATTTAAATTAGCCGATATAAGCTAATGGTTTAAAAAAAATCGCTTTCTGACGTCAGAGGAACTTCTTCAATATATTCAATGCTTATTGTACGAAGTTACATAACTCCATAATCGATATGTACGAGTGGTATGTGCGCGTTCGCATGTATACATAAATAAAAAACATTAATTTGTTTCATATTATTATCTTCCAATACTTATCAAGTTAGAATAGAGTATACGCAAGAAGTCTAAATTGAACGAGATAAAAAAATTATTGAGAAGGAAATCCTCGTATTTAATCATGACAAATAAATAACATGACAAGAGTTAATATTATAATCTATTATATTCAAAAGAACAAAGTGCTATATCTTTGTTAAATGCTGTCAATTATTTTCTTAATATTTATAAATATCATTTTAATCATATTTTTTACAAGAGAACGGTAAAACATAGAAAATATACATTTTTTAAATAAAAAAACTAAACTCTACATAATTCAAATAATAATGGAACTTTCAATCTAATTTCCCTACACTTTTTTCTCAGACAACCTAAATTATTTTTGATACACAGTTTCATTAATGAGACCAAATTTATTATCCATGTAATTATTATTATAATATTTAAACTATATGACATACGATACAATTTTTATAATTTTATCATGCAAATTATTTATAAAATTATTAAATAAACATGATTATTTGCACTTCAAAAATATTAAATTATCATTCAATAATTTTATTTATTAAGCTATACTAAAATAGTATTAAACAGAACAATATTTGAAATTGTAGTTTTATGTGTATTTAAGAGAATTCTTTTGTACTTTTATCAAAATGTAATAAACTTTAAATACTTTACAACAAAAGTGCCAAATTAATCAAAATCAAATAAAAAATAAAGCTGATGAAAACAATGTTTTTTTATTAAAACAAAGAAAAAATATATTTTAAAATTAAAATTTACATAAATCAATAAATTTTTATCGTTATTTGAAAATAAATGATATATAAAGCTAACAATACATATGTAATCATTTTTTTAAAGAACAATATAGCTATAGAATGAGTTTCGAATTTATCATACAAAAACTTCAATCGCATTAGTATATGTATCAATAATAAGCATTTAGTGACTTAATAAATGAATAATTATTCAATAAATCTCTCTAGGTTATGTTTTGATTCAGACAAAAATATATTTTTCGTTACGAAGGATTTTCTTCTCTTGCATAATAATCTATGATATTATAATAATTAATTCTATCAGTTAATAAAATAATAATAATCGAAATGATAATAATTATTCGTAAATAATAACCATCTGTGGTATTTTTAAGCTTAATTAGATAGTCCAATACAAGGTATGCATCATTGCTATATATATAATATATACAATTATGCACAAAATATGTATGAATTTATTCAATGATTGTTCTGAATTTTTTCTATTCCGTTTTCTAGCTCTTATTTTCATGATTCTTTTTTGAATTATTTTAATTAATATCTTAATGGATAAGTACAAAATCAAGCCATCGATTCTATGAATAAAGGAATATTTCTCATTACAAAAGAAAAACTTTATAATATGTCCCGAAAAATATGTAGCACAGGAATGTGCAATAAACATATTTAGATATTTTATGAACACTGTTTAATGTATTAAAGCATAAAATTTTTAAAATATGGTAAATACAAAGATACTGCGTAAATAGTCTATACGTGACTACGAAATTAGTAAGCTCAATATTTCTTAGCAGAAATAGTGCTTAGTACATGGTTATGTCCAAAACTCTACCGCAGAGAATGAGACGAACTGTTTTTCATGTTCGTGAATAATTCCGACCTTTTCTTAATACATAGCAGCGCTTTACGATTCGCTTTGCGAAACCTTGAATATCAAATCGTCTTTTGTAATCCTTTAAAAAAATACAGCTAATCCGAGGTCAGACACTCGTACATTTGCTCTATTTTAAAGATTACTTTACAATAAAGTTTTTCTTTTCCCTCGAACATTCTTTTGCCACAAGATGAGGTTATTTTTGTCAATGTCCTAAGTGAAAGATTATTTGCAAATGTGGGTAAATCATTGTAAATCCTATTCTTTCACAGATGACAAAAAAGAACGCATAAAGAATAGTATTGAGCAGTTGAAATAAAATCGGGAAGTAAATCGGTGCTGTAGAGATCTATATAATTATGCCAGAACACAACCTTTGCTACTGCGGCGGCTGTGTAGTGTGCTGATGAGTAGGCGGAGGACCCTGCAATACAATCATTTTTTTCAAATCAAATTCGTTACTTAATTTTAAAGTAGAAATAACAATATTTTTCCTGAACTTTATAGAATACAGAAAAAAAGTTTCAATTTTTTTACTTCATGTCACTAATACTGTACTATTTGTATCCTTTGTATATAGACAAAATTAATTTATTCTAACTGTATATCAAATAAAAATAATAAAGAAGTCAATTTAGCAGATTAATATATTTTATGTACACTTTATAATGTAAAAGATACAAAATCGGTCGGAATTAATTAAAAAAAGCAATTAATTTAAGATATATAATATCTGAATGCTTCATTATATCAGAATTTATTATATCAGAATTTATATTTTATAAATAAAATTTTTTTGGTCATATAAATGATGAAAACTTACGGGCATCGCTGAAAAAGGCGATTGCGTGTGTGCATGGGAATGTGAATGTGAATGTGGATGTGGATGTGAATGAGCTATATGTGCTGGAAGATGCCCAGGAAGCTTAGGCCCATCTTCTGCTTTCTCTTCCTCTCTTCTTTTCAAGCATGCTGCCTTTGGATTCAGATTTCTTTCTGCATGTACAATTTATATTAAGTCAATGTACTGAAGAGTAATTTATATTTCTCTCATTACAACTTTATTAGGAAAAATACAAAAAAAAAAAAATTTTACATAGCACAAAGTTTCAAAATTAAATTATAAAGTCAACGAAAATTACACACACATATATATATATATATATATTTAATTTTTTTGTAATACAAATGAAATATAGTTCATACTATATTGTAATTGAATTAAAAATGCTGTAAATTTAATTATTACTTATAATTTTATAAAGCTGTATCATTATTTAAATTAAATATAAAACTTAACTACATAACGCATTAATAAATACTGTATCTTTTGTAATTAATTGCTTTAAATTCACCTCTCACTTGTTGCTCTAATGCCATTATAACTTCGACAGCCATATTAAGGATACCAAGTTTAGTTTGTGGCTTTTCTGACTTCATGTGTGCCATGCACATTCTACCAAGCTCTTTCAAGGCTTCATTAATATCTCGAATACGTATCCTGTAATAATAGAATATTTCTGTTGAGAAGAACAATTTAAATTAAAAGATCATATTGTATTTAAACTTTTCATTTTAAATATTACTAAAACAATTAATTATGGTACAAAATGCTAAATAAAAATTAAGAAACAGAAATTAAATTCCTAGCATAAATTTTATTGTGTAACCTAAAATACGGGCCAATTACTAAAGTACATTTAAAAATAATTGAATTTGAAATCCCTTCGTTCTTTTATTTTTACTTCTATCAAATCTGACATATTTTCATCAATAAAAATTTGTTTTTAATAAAAATGATCATGACTACAATTCATGTGTTTAAACTCTTGTCCTTACCTCTCCCTAGCATTGTTAGTCTGACGTCTCTCCTTTTCTCGTTGTGCCTTTATGTCAGGATCGTCGTCTTCGTCCTCAGCGCTCGAACAACAAATTCGCAATAACAATACTTGATTAATCACCTGATATATATCTATTGTATCTATTGTACAATCTATCTATTGTACCTATCTATTGTATACTAAATTTATATGTTTAATAAAGTTTTAGTAATATGTTTTAGATTTTGCCAAACGTATTTCAACATATGTAACTTATGTAATTTTATATCTCAAGTATTTAATTTTTAATACTTCATTAATAATCTTAAAGTTTACCAATACCTATTTATTCTATGGACAGATGTTAAGCTTAAATGTTGTTCGAGCGATCAATATTAGACAGACTTATAGTTATGTATTTTAAAAATAATACTGTCTTCATTTTGATGTATGAAATATTGAGTGAACACTCGCACAATTTTAGGAATTAAAATGTACAAGGGTGTCACAACATATATTTTATATTATTTTAACGATTGGTTAAATTGTCACTTTGTTCAAATAGGCCCGTATTCTGATTCCAATTATGCTGTTTTAATATTATTAGTAATAGAATAAGTACTAGTAGCTAGTATGATTTGTTACTAAAAAAGGAACCGAATTCTCAGTGTATATAAAAATGAAATTCGTATCCCTGAAACTTATAAAATAAATAATTAATATATGTATATATGAAAAGTATAAAAAATTAAGTTCAATATTATAAAATAATTGCAATTTATACAAATATAATAGGCTTGCGACTGTAAATGATGAAATCCATATAAGAAATAGTAACTTCAACTTTACTGATTTCTTAAAATTTAAAAAAAGTTGAAATATAATTTAAATAATTATTAGCTTCAGCTAATAACATTATTATAGGTAAAATATGGCATTAAAATAAAGAATAACCTAATTAACTTCAAAAGAAATTTATTTTTAAAGCTAAAGTAAATATTTTAACATTAATAAATATTATCCTTATTCAATAATATAAAAATACAAAATATGTGCTCTATTAATTACTAACATTAGACATTTTTATTTCACAGTCTTCTTAAACTAATTAAATAAAATTAAATATATAAAAATAAATTTAGAATTCACAAGAAAATCCTATTACAGATTTTAATTTTATAAGAGATTAAACTTTGAAAAAACGATGAAAACTTTAAGTTTTCACAACAACCTATTTCAAATCAAATAGAATTGGAAATTAATGAAAACGTAACGATTATAATAGAAAATAAATGTGGAAAGTGTATGAAAAACATAATAACATGCCTATTAACCGAATATAGCTGCTACTGTGTGAAAATGAAAATCGATTTTGAAGAATGTTATCAATAAAATACACATAATTTGTATAAAACATTGTTACTGGATACATCAGCAGCATTAATTGTGTCTAAATACGGGTCTAAAAAATATACGATTTTAACGGTTGCATTTGAAGTATTAGTCAATAATACAAACTGTTCAATTATTAAAAAATCTATAAATCGGTAATTTGTTCAATTATTCAAAGTAATTAGTTAAACTAACACAATAAAATTCACATTTCTTGTTATTCATAATATCATTCAAATAAATTCAAAATAATTTAGATAAAAAATCGATAGCAACTTAGAAAAGAAGATTAGCAAAAGAATAGTTTTTACTAAAATACAGCAATGTGCATATTACGTGTATTCACTAACCTTTCTCGAACGTTGTTGGCTTGTCGACGTTCTTTTTCACGCACTGCTTTAGTGCCTGGGTCGTCACAGTCTTCATCGGCGCTCGAACAACAAGTTTTAAAGACAAAGTAAATTAGTTTAATTTAAATATAAAATATCAAAATCAATATACAAATGATTATGAATATGAAAACCTTACTAATACACATATAATAAGTTTTCGATATAATAAATTTATTTATAATACAATTAGCTAAACATTAATCCATTTCTTTGTATTTAGACGTTGACATATTTTCAACATTTAAACAAATTTATTGAACTATTAATGGAATATTAAAAGTACAGTTGAAATACATATTTTCGTACTATGATGAAAAATATTTAGTTCTTGAATTTTACAATAATAAGCTCTTAAATAATTTAATACATATTCGAATGGTCAAAATACTTACTATCGACGCGAACGTTTTGTGCCTTTTCCTTGTGACGTTGAATTCACTTGAGCTGCTCCAATAACTCCTGCAGCTATAGCCAACTCACTGCTAGAAGGTTTTGTTTCACCGCCACTACTATCTGGAGGATCTTTCCTTTTTTCTATAGAGATGTATTCTGCTTATTAAAAAAATAAAGTGCATTTAATAGAACATTTTTTCTTATTAAGTATTTCAAATATTTTAAAAAATATATTTAATAATAATAATAACAAACTAAATTGAGAAACTGTTATTTAAAAAAAATGACCAATTTTTAAGTAAAACTATTACAGTTTTTCCTGAAAACGCAATTAATAAATAAATTAAATTAATATTTAAAATCATAAACTCATATGTTGCAAAATATTTTTATATAGAAAATAAAAGAAAAGGCAGGAGGAGTAAAATTTGCATAATTATAATTTAAGTAAAATAACATGACCTAACTTTATATCATGTCTCAAAAATTTGAAAACATTTGAATATAACTCGTAAATCAACTCATAGTTAGGATATTAGTAAATTTTGTATTTGTCTTAAAACTAAAGAAGCGAATAAACTCGATCTTCTGCTTTATACTTATAAAGACTGCATTAAAGAAAGAAACAAATAAAGGAGTACGATACTGTTCGAGATTCCGATGGAATTTTGATGATGTTTACATAATACTATTTAGCTGGAAAATCATTTTGAATATTTTTTATGTTTATGATTGCCACATGTTCCCCAAGAGCCTACAAATATACATACAATAGATCACGTATATTCTTTCGTCGCTAATGACTTGTAACGGTTGGGTTTTCCCCAAACTGCACTCGGAAAATTTGACGGTGGTCAATATGACCATCATATGTACAGCAATACGAGCTTAGTGAAATTAACTAACAAACCTTCTAGGAAACTACGAGTAATAATAATCATAATAATAATAGTAATCGTCAGTGCAACAATAGCTGTCAACCAATCACCGAAACTTTTCACAATCTCATAAATCGAAGACGCCCTTAGCAAGAAGCGAGATTAAGACATTAAATATCGTGACATTGAGAATACGCGGTAGATCGTTTAGAAATTTATTGATTTCTTTCAGTTAGAATAATACAAAGTTGTGTAAAATGAAAATTTTCTTAAGATTAAATGGCCAGAATAAAAATAAGAAGCTTCGAATTAGGGCTGAGAAGAATAGAAGCCTGCTGATCGTGCTACTCGCTAGACAAGATTGAAACGCTTGAAGCGGCTGTGGACATTCAATCGCCATCTGCGGCAAGGATAACCGCGGGGAAGCACGAGAGGTGTGGTCACGGAAACTGCTGCTTACGCTCAATTCATCAATTGACCGTTGCTTGAACCTGCACCAGCTTCGACGTCAAATCCAATAACTAAAGAGTACGATTCACAGGTAATACCACACTGTTGAATTATGACTGACACAACTATTTCAAGCTCCGTAATATTCAATTTACGCCTGAATATTACGTTAGTAGACGGAATAATTAGACTAGTTAGATAGATAACATAAAGACGCCATTATATTTTTACCATATCATATAGAGAAAACATTATATATTTCAATACAATTTAAATAAAGATAATTTTACAGTATTACATATGTCCTCTTCGTCTTCGTTTCTTTCAACCCTACTACTAAAATTATACTATCTAATAATACTATCTCTCTATATAGATAATAATACTATCTCTCTACTTCGACTATCTGCCTCTCCTATACGTCAGCTTGAGGAGAGTTTAGTCTCGGATTCATTCTCGAATATTTGGACCATCGAGCTGAATAATAGATAGAAAGAGATAGCAGATCGCGAAGCAATACGATCAGTTCCAAACTGAGTGCCGAATGCACGATTCGAGTCGGACAGAAGGAAATAATTGTGCGGAACCCCGCAGGCGTAATTATGCCAACCCGAGGGCGCTTGGTGATTTGAGAATTGGTAAGGTGAACAACATAACTTGTGAAACTATGAATAATATTACCGACAGATAGAGGGCTTTATTTTTTTGGCTTCAAATTTAAAATTATATTACGGATTATCAAGAACAATCATTTATTGAAGAATTAGAATGGGTTTATTCGAATTAATCTTGACAACGTAGTAAAGGCATAATTATACAACAACAAAAGACTGTAAATGAGCATAAGCTGATGACTAGATCGAAAACAAGGTAGTCTAAAACCAATGAGGACAGTCCAACAGAATAGCTTAACAGTTCGTGGAATTGCTGAAGTCACAAGATGAGTGCATTCTTTCAATGAAAATGTTACTCAATGAATACATTGATACTAGTAAATAACACTTAGTAAATCAGATCAGATAGCTGTTGATTTAAAGGAAGTTGATCAACTACATAACGCCTTCACGGATAACAATGATAAGCTAGAACAGAATTCGGTTAAGTAGCTGAATGAACATCTATGCAATAATGAATAAATGGTCATTGACTATGAAATGCGAAGCATTACTTTAAAAGGACTTAACGTTGCCCTTGATAAGATACATCCAAGTACAGACAAACCAAAACATGAGAACAAAAAAAAAAAAAAAACAAGTTGGAGTTCAATGAGATAAGATTATTTGATATTACCAGATATAAAGATCACTCAATTTAAGAGAGACTTTTCAGCGTGGATTGCTTTCAGAAATAATTTTACCAGTGTCATCTTAGAAAAAAGGGACAAATTCTGTGAACAAGCTTCATTATCTTAGGAATTGTTTAGAGGGAGAGCCGCATGATTTAATTGAAATATTATACTTGAAGATGATTTATTGAAGGTTTGTTGGAAGATTATACATCGTAGATCATATAACTCAGTTGTTTGGCCAAGGTCTGAGTAAAGACTGGAATAGAGCTGTAGGATCCAACAAAAAGTACCCAATATATGATCAATTGAATGAATTTCTTTAAGGTGAAATGTTGACGATAACAAACACCGGGACAGAAACAACAAAGAAGGTGAACACCTCTAAGGAAGTAAAGCACAAGCGTCTGGCAAATCCCAAAAATTCAAATATACCAAGATCGGATGAAAACGAAAAACAAATCCGAAATTGCAACTGCTGCAATAAAACACACTTGATAAATGATTGCGACAAATTTAAGGAAAAGTCGCTAGACCAAAGAGGAAAATTAGCCCATAGAAATAGATTATATTTTATACGTCTGAAATCACACAGAGGTACTGTAGTAAAAAAAGAGGTATTGTAGTAAAAATAAATGTGAAATTTATAAAACACGACATCATACACTATTACATGCAAGGGAAGAGTTTTAGTATAATCGGGAATGCTGCAATAAGTTAGGATAAGGGTGAAATTGTCAATAATGAGTTTAATTATATTTCTAATTCTATATAAACTACAGCTATGGTGCAAGCTAAAGAAAAGAATTGTACTATGAATATACGCGTACTTATGGTTACAGAGTCTGAGCTCACATTCATGTCACTCTCTTTTGTTTATGGAATAGGTCAAGCCCAATCGATTAAAACACATGGCTAACTATCACATTGAGCTGTTTAAATTCAGATGAAGCGATTACTATCAATGCTCATGTCTTCAAAACATTATCAATACTGCTACTTACCATCAAGATACCACCTCCGGACTGGCCACACCTACAAGATCTAACTTTGACCGATACTAACTTTCTAATGCAGTTTTTGGTAGACGTCACCCGAAGTGCAGACATTTTAGAGACTCTTTAGAGATCATAAAACGAAACATCATTAAACACCCATCCTCAATGCCAATGGCATTACTAAGATCACCAATCACCAAACTAAGAGTAGTCTTCAACGGATCCAATACATCAACAGGTTTTTCACTTAATGATATAAGGCATACAAAGGCCAAACCTTCATTTCATATTTCAGGTGTTTTAATATGGATTCGACTATACAGATACTTATTTTCCACGAACATCACCAGGATGTAGAGGTAAATTATAATTTATAAAGATAATTACGTCATGCAAAGAATTCTTTGGGTAGACGAACATGTAAATGATGTGCCATTGAATCTCACTACAGTAGGTACGGTACGAAAGCTACACCATTTTTAGCTGTTAGAACGTTGCTGTAACTTATCAAGGATGAAGGGAAGAAGTTCCCCCTTACTTTTCCTCCTATAATGTTAGTTAGATACGTCGATGACATCTTTGGAAGTGCAAACAAGTCACAGCAGTTAGAGGAAATTGCCGCACAGTTATGTAACCTCAGCGCGTCGGGCTGTTTTCGTTGGCAAAATAGCACACCCCAAACCCAGACGTTATTAAAATTTTGAATGAGAGAGATCGAGATGGCTCACACATTTTATTTGACAAGTTCGAAGCCCAGATACTAGAATTAAAATGATTACCAAAAAAGATAAATTTATGTTCACTTGCAAAACTCCCGAAACTGATATGAAACAATTGAATAAAAGAATAGTTTTATCTAAAATTGCTCGTATTTTTTATCCATCAGATTTTGTATCCCCTGTAGTGCTCAATGCAAAGGTGTTATTGCAGCAGCTGCGTAGAGAGAATTACCATTGTGATGCACAATTACCGCCAAGCACATTGACACTTGGTCTAGCATCAGAAAAGAATTGAATGAAATAGCAAAAATTTCTTTTCCACGCTGGGTAAATACTTTGAGTAATACAATGGTGGGATTAGATGGGTTTCGTAGAAAGATATAGCCACTGTTGCATATATAGCCATCTCACATGGGCAGGAATGCTGGGTTTCAACGATGTGTTCTAAGACCAAGATAGCTCCATTGAAGAGAGTAACAATACCAAGAAAAGAGTTGACGGTAGCTGATTGGTTATGCAGTACGTAAAAAATACATTGAAAATTAATTTAAGTACAACTTACATTTGGACGGATTCAATGGCGATCTTATCCTGAATTAAGTCTAAAGCATCCCGTTGGAACGAATTTGTAGAAAACAGGGTCACTCAAATTCAGGAACGCGGTCCTGACTTGGAGTGGAGAAATGTCTTTGATTCAGTAAACCCAGCTGACTGTGCAACACGAGCCATTTCAGGTATAAAATGGAAAAATTATGAACTATGGTAGAATGTCACACCATCAATACATGACAAAAACATTGATCATAACAACCAAAGGAGAGAGATAAGGATTACATGCTAGAAGCACGCAAGGAAGTATCTCAAGCAGGCAACTACTGGGCAACGGATTTTACGGCGTTTAACATATAATTGTACGTCACGAGGAATTTTAACAAGCTGTTCAATATCCCCAGTAAGTAATTAAACAAACAATATGACTAATAGGCCTTGTAATCATCAACGTGATTACAAAGACAATAAAGGCCAGTAGACTTATCTATGATTAATACCAATTATTAGACTAGAATAAATAACTCGGTAAATGATTAATAGAACCAATCCGAACTTAGCGGTATTCAATTTACGTCTGAATATTGCTACCGTAAGAAATATATAACTCAAGAAAAAGACCGCATTATATTTTCCATCTCCTTTCAATAAACACCGTCTTACATTCCACTTCTGCGACTTTATTTCTTGCTGTCTTGTTATTTGTTCCCTTCCACTATCAGCCTCTCATACACCATTCTGGGAGAGCTCACCATAGGATCCGTTGTCAGCAGCATAGTGTCACTGAACAAGTAATAATCCTGAGGATATTTCGGCACTAATACATTTTCTGATTGGAGGTTCCAATCACCGAGATTCCACAACGATCATTGCTGGATTTGTCAACAACATTCTCACTAGCAGTTTATTCAACAGTGAGTTCAAAGAATTTGAGGATACTGGGCGACGTATTATCTCCAAGAATATTACGATAGTGCGGAAACTACAATTCAAGATAAAGACGCCATTATATTTTTACCATATCGGATAGAGACAGCATTATATATTTCAATACATTTTAAATAAAGACAGTTTTACAGTATTACGTACACCGTCTTCAACTTGGTTCCTTTCTACTCATGTGATCGTTATTTAAATCATTTCATCGTTATACAATTATCTTGGTTCTACCTTCATGAAACAGTAGTAAACAGCATTAATCTCAATTACTTTTCTAAAGTGGAAAAATGTTCTTTTCGATCTTTTTATCTCATATTCGCTTACGAGAGTCGAAATATGTATGTTATACTAGATAAAAATAAAATTGAAAAAGAATCATATAAAAATACCTTGATCATAGATCAATATAAAAAATAGGTGGATACTATTAAAACCAAGAAATTTATAAGTTTACCTTTATGAAAATTTCTTTTTTACTCTACTTCTAATACTTTTATTGTTTGATCTTATTGACTAATCTAAATATTAACTGCCAATATTTAGATATTTTTACTTGCACGTGCAACATCTATTTTATCTAATCTACTACTTTACTAATATCGACTTTATTCTAATTAATTTGCTGTCTTTGGTGCGAAAAATGAATAAAGTTCTACTTCACATCTTAGAAAATTTGAACGTTACCTATGAATTAAACAATATTTGAACCCTTTTATACGAGAAAACACTTACTGGCATTTGTAACAGATAGCCTCTCGATTTTTATAGAGCCATCGGTGTCGGGTGTTGCAGTTAAGCCTGAATATGAATTTTGTGACTGTGAAGTCACCGCAGGATGTGAGCTTGTCTAAAAGCAAATAGGATTTAATTGGCAATGCTTTTTAATATTAATTAAATTAATATAAATAAATTTATATAAAAACAATATAAAAATATAATCATTATTTTAATACTCTAAAAAAATTATAACTTCATAAAAAATTCTAATTAGTTAAAGATTTTATCAATGATTTTTTTATTTTACAAAATAAATTATAGTAATATAAGCATGAATTAAAAAAATATATTTTAACCAATTTTTGAAATATATAAAATATTATATATTTATATAAAACTATTTTTTATATTAATTTGGTTAATAGAGAAAGATTTTATTAATAAAAAAAACATTTTACCAAATGATCCAGTTGAGGTGGCGAGGTATGAGAATAAATAGCACCATGCGCACTTACAGTTCCTAAATGAAGTCCAGACTGGCTTTCCGCTATATTCCTTAAAACATTTATAGCATCATCCATATGATATGGCTCTTCCATTCGTGTTCCCTGTATCAACAGAATACAGAAAAACGACACGTTTACATACGAGCTTTTTGAAAATCTTAAGAAAAATATATTAATAAGTTTTTTAGTGATTTCAAGAATACCATTTTTATACCTAAATATATTAATTATTATAAATAATATCAAACTTTTAATAATCTGTAGTTTATGTTTTTAATTTAAATATTTATACACTTTATTTGTTCATAGTTTCATATTATTTTTTTATATAAATACAAAAAAACTTTTTATGCCCTAAAGGCCAATAGTTACTATTAATCAGCATGCATTATTTTAAAATATTTTAATACATACCAATAGATAATTGTAAAAATATTAATTGTTTATTATAACTATTTATTATAATTGAATATTAATTGAAAGAATTTATATAGAATGAATGCGAATATAAGTGATAAAATAAAAATGGTAAAAAAAGATAATGATAAAAAAATTATAATATGCAATCCTCACCTTGGAATGGTCGCGAAGAAAACCAATGGCATCGTCTACTCCCTGCAGTTCAGGTGCTGGCTTCACACACAACACCAATGCAACAACGAAACAAAATAAAAACAACTAAATCAAACACAACATACGCAGCAACAAAATTTGTTTAAATAAATATAAAAAGAATTTATTTTGTAATACAAGAAATTATATTGAAAAATATATAAATGAATTTTTATAAAACAAAATAATAATATGAAATTTTTGTATCTCCTGGATGTTAAATAAAAATATATATTATGTATTCATATATAAATATATTTCTGTGCATTCCTTTACATGCATAAAATATTATCATTAATTCATCATTAATTGTTACAAGCTATATAATAATAAATACTTAAACTATATATATATATACATATATAATTTAGTTATCAAAGTTTATCAAATAACAAATTACATGGTATCTTTAAATAATTTAATTTAAAAATATTATATTTATAAATGATATATTTTATAGAAAAATAAAAGTTTAATCGAATAAAATTATAAAGTTTTATTAAATAAGATGAAATAAATAATACTTTTATGAAATAAGAATTTTATTTTATTATATTAATATTATTTTATTAATATATTTATTTGTAATAAAATAGAATACAATTTACTTTTTAGAAGAGAAACATAGAAAAAAATAATTTTGATTACTTTTAATTCTAAAAATATAATTAATTTTTTTTATTTTTTGGTTCATAGTTTTATATTTCATTTTATTGTTACTTTATTGTTATTTATAAATCTCATTTACATTTTCATATTTTGTTTTTACAAATGAAAAGAAAATTAAAAAACTTTGAAATGAAAATGACGTGTATACAGGTTTACAAAAAGATAATGGTAGTAACTCATCAATTTAATATAATTATTAACGGTATACATTCCATACAGTTCTATTGCTTTTAATTTAATACAATTAATAAAAATATAGGTTCCATATATTTCTATCGTTCATAATGAGTACTTGGAAATAGATGGTAATATTTAAAGATAAATAACTGATTAAGTCAAGCCAAAAGAAATAGGATTGAAAATCGCATTCAAACAACATTTTACAACCAAATTAAATAAAAAGTTCTAAAATGCACTCTTCAGTTCACTCTGATATTATTAGCGCTTTTTAAGCAATAAATAAAGTATTAAAGTAAGAATTAAAACGATTAAATTATTTTCGCGATGGAAATATATATGCTAATATCAACTGTTACATTTATAATTTACTTAGTTTACCTAAATTTTAATTCAATTAGTAGATAATTTTTAGATCCTTCTTTTCAGTTTTCAATGTATTTTAAAGTAAACAGATCTTTTTGGAATATTTATTCATACGAATATTAATTATATTAAGGTAATTACATTCGATAAAAATATTTTAATACAATAACTTGCAAATGTAACACTATTTAACTGCATTCCACTTAGAATCAAATAATTAAAAAAATAAAATTTCAAAGAAAATCGTTTTCTAAGACATTTTTGGTGGATATTTCCAATTTAAACAAAATAATGTATAAATTATCTTCCATTAATGCAAATTACTTTACTCATCTTTGATTCAATTTTACTCATTAAAAATTAAACATATTAGAAATAAATAGAAAAAATTAAATATAAAAAATCTACGTTGTACTAGAGTACCAATTTTGTTATTGACCGAGCCAAGCGATTAACGTGCGAAAAAAGGAAAAATAAGCAAATTACGTAAAAAATATGAATACATACCAAGTGAATGGTACCACGATTCGAGTCCGCCGTTAAGTGTGGCGAAACAGGCGCGGTACTGGGAGCCCAACCTGGCGTTGACCCGGTTAGCGGTGGTGGCGAACTCACTGGCGTTGATGGGTTACTGCTGTAACTTGAAACCGACTGGTCCGTGGGATAAATCTAGATCCACATTAAGAAATCATTAATTAAAATCAAACAGAACTAGGTCCATCCTTTGCTATATTAATAGCTACAAAATAAATATGAAGCATACCTATGCTTAATTTTTTTCCCACGTTTTTTATGAGAATTGTATATTATAAAGTATTCATAAATTAAGTAACGTTTGTCAAAATTAAATTGAACAATATGAATTATAAGTCTTAAATAATTTTCAAGGGTCTATTTTAATATACCATGTTTTCATTATTATTATTTAAAATTTCAAAATTCATCCACAATACAATCATAAATGATTAATAATAATATAAATTGAGCACTGATCAAAACGTACTCGGCTGCTTACTACGGATGCGAGAGTTTTGCCAAGAGTATCCTGGCCACCCGATGACTGTTGTGGTTGGGGATTAGCCTGTGGTGTCAATACCTGGTTTGGTTGAGTTGCAACGACAGATACAGTCACAGGTACGGGTTGGGTTACGGTTGTGCTGGAGCTATGATTGTATTGAAGTGGAGCCGGTGAAGGTGTAGCCTGAACTTGGTTATTCGGGACAGTGGCACTTCCACGGAACGACGACATAGGTGGTAGTGACGCTGCTGATGTCACTGCTGAACCAAGGATGGGCTGAGCTTGAGGCTCGCCATTTGGCGACATAGACGAGTACGCCTGAAACAGAGTAACTTATATATTATGTGTGTTCTAGTTTCTAAAATATGTATATTAAACGTAATAGTGTATAAAGGGAATACTTAAATGTTATACAACACTGGTTTTTTGCAGAGATTGCGAATAGAAAATATGTGTGATGCAATACTTGTTTATATTTCGGGCCTGTTTAGAAATGTGTTCATTTAAAAATAAACTTTTTTAAAAGTAATTCTTTTTTAAAAAGAGTGTTTACTTTGATTTTATCTTTTTTTTAAACGTGTAATTAGAATAGGAACGTTTAACACAGTCTAATTATATTAATTTATATTTTATATTAATAACTAATTTTATTTTTAACTTCATTTTTGTGTTCACAGAGGTGAGATAGATAGATGATTAATATAATTGATAGTGAAGTACTATAAAGAACTGGCTCATAAAGAGAATGCATCCAGGTGTATTTATTTCAGATGTCTTTTATACATCATTAATGTTATTTTATAATAATAAATAATTATTTTTAGCGTTTAAAGCAGAACTAGCATTTACAGCAGAATTAACGATAAAGCAGAACTGTTCGAGAACCGAATAGAAAAAAGACACCTAAATAATACTGTTTCTTTACTTTTTGCTTTGAACGTTTTTATATTTATGATTGCCAGATGCCCCCAAAGAGCAACGAATTTTTAAGAAATATTTCATATATAAATATTTTTGAGTTGACAGTGTTTTGAAACGGTCGAGTTATCCTTACATTGTACTCAAAAGGTCTTCGATGGTTTGTACGACCATCATGTGCTCTGCAAGGCGCGTGTCATAAAGTAACAGACAAAACCTTCCGGGAATTGAGGCGCAGTATCTAAATATCGTACGAACTGTTTATAATAGCATAAATGCATATTTGTGTATAGTTTAAACATTAGGTGACGTCGCGAGCCGAGACGTCGGGAAAAGGTCTTATGCGCCGATCCGGCGCCCC